>PVHX01011733.1:0-63023 GCA_004024805.1 Geosciurus inauris
TTTTTTCCCTATAATTTGTAGTATCCCTGATCTCATGAACGTATAATCTTAGACAAATTAACCTCTCCAAAAATGTGTATCTTTATCTGTAAAATGGGCAAAATAATCACTGAGATTTTGGTGTAAAATAAGGTAAGACAATACATATATAATCTTTATGAAAGTGCTCAGTACTTTAAAAAGGTTAATGTTAATCTTACTATTTTGAGACTTTATATAAAGGATTATATTTTATAAAGAGGATTATAGAGCATTAATGTCCTTCCACATTTAGCAGGAATATTTTCCTAAGTAAGTTTTACATATGAATATTTTCTAAATCATACTTTTGCTATATAATTTTATTTTTTACTTAGTATAGAACATTGGCATTTATTATTTCTTTGAGGTTTTGTGAAAATTTAGAAGTCATCCCACATTTCAATATCTACTAACTAACCACTTGTGTTTTTCTATTCATATGCATATATATATATATATTCATATTTATGCATTGCTTCTGAAGCACAGTGTCTCTTTTAATTCTCTTTACATGACTCCCAGAAATATCTAGGGAGCCGAATGTGGCAGTGACAATGTCATGTGTTTACCAAGTTGCATGTTCTTTTTCATATGAAACTAATAGACTCCGTTTTCTAGCTCCCTAAAGTTAGGTGGCTCTCCATGATTGAATTCTGGCTAAAGGCATGGGGCAGTGAAGGGTTGGGAATGACAAATGTCACTTTTAGAATGGCCGTAATAAAATTTCCTGGATAATCCTCTCTACTCTCTCCTTCTGGGCTTTGATTCATTGATTAGATTTTAAGCCTATATGAGACAGAAGAGCCAATGGAAAGGAACAGTCTAGATTCCTGAATGAACAATAAGGATAGCCCCTGATAAGCTCTGCCCTGGGATGAGTAACAAAGGAAATAAAAATCAAATGAAAAATAAATCTATTAACCCATTAAGTGGGTAGTAATTTGGCTGTGTTGACTAATAAATGACACTTGTTCTATTTCTCCTGCTCTAAATCCAAGAGAATATTTAAATTCAACTACATTAGCCCAGGAAGACCAATGGTAAAAAGAAATAATTAGATTGCTGCCTAAATATAATGTAGATTTTATTAATTAGATAATGCATATGTAATATATTTCCATTAAATATTCTATGCATACTGAATATTATCTAAACATTAATATAATGAGTGTCAGCATCCATGTAGAATAACCTTATTGTAGAGCTGTTTCACGACTATTTCTGTGAGTCTGCACTTGAGTAAGGAATATTGTAAAACTTATGTGAGCCCGATTTCCTTGGGTGGGATTACCAGCTGCTCATGTGCCCTAGGTGAGGATTTTTGAAACCTGAAAAAACATATGTCCCAAAAAATCCTGTTCCTCACTCAGCTATTTATTCTTGATCTCTTCATCAACTAACTTTCTTCTCTCTATCATTTAGGTAAACACATCTTGTTTGATTTACTCAAATAGTGTGCAGTGTATCCCTGACAGTGTCTGCATATTGTCTTTCCATCAGTCTGAACACACTGTTCATCTCCATCAAGATAGGTTGTTCACTCACTTACTTTGTCTAGATCTTATGTTGGTGACTGGAACAAACTAATGACCTAAATTAATATAAGGGCATTCAATTTTCCCAAATGTTTATTGAAAATTAGATTTAATCCCATAAAAATTTGACAATTTTAATAGATTGTTCTCAGTTGAGTAGATTTGAAGTTTATTTCTCATTTATATAAAAATTATATATCAAAATCTAACAAAAACATGAATGGTTATTTTTTTTTCAGCCATGAGAAGAACAGATATTGTATCATTGCATATACATGTTAGATTTTTTCCCTGATCATTTGCACTATTGGATTATCTATAACATCTTAAATGGAATAATTAAATTATTTTTATTACTTCTCTCTTATGGCAAAATTGTAAGAAGTTTGACTATGCACAGTGCCTATGTGCACAAATTTGTTACTTTAATGACACAAGTACTCCAAATACATCATGCAAATTTTCGTTATCATGCTATATCAACTGTAAATAATTTCATATAGTATGCACTTGGCTGCCAACTCTTCGATTCTCCAATCAGTATGTACGTTACAGTTGTATATCATGTTTACCACCTTACTGTATCACTTTCTAAATCAATGGTTGAATGTTATATGTTATTCTGGAAAAATTGTTTTGATGTGTGATATTTTTTTACTTGTTACAAAAATATCTAGTAAGGAAGCAAAAAAATTGACAGCACTTTAGTAGGCCTTATAAGTTATCAAAAATCCACTGAAATATGAATATGGCACTAATATTGTAATCTTGCAAAAGATCTAAAAATAGACATGATTTTAGTTGAAAACCTACACCAATTATCTTGTCAATAGTTGATGAGTCATTCATTTTTCTGAACCAACATGATTCTCAGTAAAAAATAACAAATTTTGATAGAATAATCAAAGTGTATTTCTCTAAATTGTTCAATTACAATTGAGACCAATTTTCAATTACTCTAAAGACAGATTTTTTAATTAATTGGACAGAAAGTATGACAATTGAAAAAAATCTTGTATGTTTTGACTCAGAATTTAACATCAAATATCATAAATTCATATGCTATTGAGACCATACATTTTACCAAAGAGTTACTTGCATAAGTTATTCTGCAACAAATTCTGATGCTAGGTAGTACAAAATCCAGATATTTCAAAAATTATCGGTATTGTAAATAGTTTCAAATTCTTACTGCCTCCCTTAACTATCTTCTCACTCGATTAAATTGTAAGGCTGGGAGACAGAACTCTTTTTATCCCTTGAAGACAAAATGTATCTTTTTGGTTGTGAGTATATGTGAATTTCTTAATGTGGAAATCTTAACACTGCAAAAATGAGAAAGTGAGTTAAAGCACATACAGTGAGTTATATTTGGTCATCAAAGACACCATTCTAATTAACATTATTTTATTTGTTTTACTATTCTGGAAAAGGTTAGGCAGATAGTTCTATGATTACATCCCAACTTTATTCAGAATGAAACAAAAGATGTATAAATTAAATGGATATTTTTGTGTCTTGCAGTTATATAAAATGGTAGCATAAAATTACATCGGTTTTATTTGGAGACAAAACAAACATGGCTTGTTCAGTAACAAGATGTACTTTGGTACTAATTGTAGCTTTTTAAAAAATATCTGGAACATTTATGTATGGATTTAACTATAAAATGTAAATAAGAACTCACCTTTTAATTGACAACGTTCCAATTATCTTAATATCAGTTTCTCTAATATGTTTTTATTTCTTGCCACCATCTGGACCTCAGTAGTTTATAGTTCTCTTTCTAAATTTTGAAATTTAACAGCAGTTTTGCATGTGTTACTTCCTTATGTTTTAATTAAAGACAAAACTGCACAGAACAATGAATAATACTTATGCACAGAGCTGGCAATGCTCCTACTGATCTTAATCCAGTCAATGATATGCCATTCAACACATGGTTATGCTAGTCTGGGGCCACAAATTTATTCTTATTGCTTCATAAGAATATGCTTGGTACTTTTTTTTTCTTTTTTAATCTTGATGCTTACTGGAACCAGACTATGTGGAAACTTCAAGTTGATGAACTTCAGTTTGAATTCTGTTCTGGAAATAGGCAAGTTGATGAATCCTGGGGTTCCGGCCTTGAGCCTGGAGTACAAACTGAGATAATTTCATGCCACATGGTGATGGTTCATTGATACAAGTGTTATTTTCCTGAATCTGCACTTGAGAGCCTCTCTGATCATGTGTCATAACTGCATACCAGGAATAAGAGGGGCAGACACCTTTTCCTAAGGAGTGGAGGGGAGAGGACTGAGTTTAAAGTCCTCTAACACTTTTCCTTTTCAGCAAATGTGCCAACAGACCGTATTGCCAGAAGAGCAAGGGAACTAACTTACTTGATTTTACATACACACAAAAAAATAATTTATAAGCCAATCATACATGTAATGGAAAAGCAATCTCTATATAAATATAGAAGCTTATTGAAAATACTGTATTTCCTTATTATTGTAGCATTCTTTTTTATTTGTTCTAATTAGTTACACATGACAGCAGAATGCAATTCGATTCATTGTACAAAAATGGAGCACAACTTTTTGTTTCTCTGCTTGAACATAATGTAGAATCACACCATTCGTGAAATTATACATGCACCTAGGGAAATGATGTCCATCTCATTCCCTATACCCTCCCCTTTGCTCATTCCAAAGTTCCTCCATTGTTCCCTTGCCCCCTCCCTCCATTATGGAACAGCATCTACTTATGAGAGAGAACATTCGGCCTTTGTTTTTTTGGGATTGGCTAACTTCACGTAGCATGATATTCTCCAATTCCATTCATGTACCTGCAAATGCCATAATTTTATTCTCTTTTAATGCTGAGTAATATTCCATTGTGTATATGTCCCAGTTTCTTTATCTATTCATCTGTTGAAGGGCATCTAGGTTGGTTCCACAGTTCAGCTATTATGAATTGGACTGCTATAAACATGGATGAGGCTGCATCACTATAGTATGCTGATTTTAAGCCCTTTGGGTATAAACTGAGAATTCTTCATTAGAAATCATTAGAGTCAGTTAAATACAGGCTCACATTTCAGCTCCATAGTTGCAGAAGTTGGTTGCTTTTATGGGAAAAGGATAGAATTTCTTTTTTTTTTTTAGATATTTATTTTTTAGTTGTAGGTGGACAGAATATCTTTATTTTATTTTTATGTGGTGCTGAGGATCGAACCCAGTGTCTCACGCGTGCTAGGCGAACACGCTACCACTGTGCCATAACCCCAGCCCCAGGATAGAATTTCAAATGTTGTATTATTATTGCTGGTTATTTATGATCATAAGAGTATTATTAATTACTCCAAATAGTATCTGAAACTTATTATAAATAAGCATCCATTTACTAAAAAATAGGGATGACTTTTTTAATAACGAAGTTTAAGAAAGTGAAAATGTGCATATACACATGTGCATTTTTCATTGTTGTGACCAAAATACCTAACAAGAACAATGCAGAAAGGGAAAGATTTATTTTAGATCACAGTTTCAGATGTCTCAGTCTGTGGTTGGTCAACTACATTGCAGAAACCTCATGGTGAAATGGCATGGCTGAAGAAAGCTGCTTAGCTCATGGCAACTGGGAAGTAAAGAGAGATATACAGAAAGGGGCCAGGGATAGATACAGTCCCCAGGCCAATATTCCAGTGACCTAATTCCTCCATTCACATTCTACCTGCCCACAGTTACCACCCAGTACTTCACTCAAATTATTAATCTATAAAATGGATTAACCCATGTATGGGATTTCAGTGTTCATCCCTAACATATAACAGTGTAATATGAAGATTGTGATACTTCATGGAATCTTAATATCTAAAATTAATGCATATAAAATGTGATTAGCATATTTCAATGTTGTAATTATATAATTGAATTAGTCAAGAAAAAATAAATTAGGTTAACAAAAGAGTAGACATAAAAAATAAAGGGAGTTGGGGATATAATTCAGTGGTACAGTGCCTCTGGATTGCTTAAACTCCCAGTACCAAAAGAAAGAGAGAGAAAATTTACATGGAAATGTTAACTAGAATTGACATCAAAGGAAATAGTTACATCTTGCATAAAATATTTACTATGGAAGATACCATACTACTATATACTACTAGAATTTTACTGGTTACTTTTAGAGAAGTTACATGTCACATTTATTTAACAAGATTCCTTAAATATATTGTTTGATATGTTTTGATGCATCAAGAGTTAGTCTATTTGGTCTGTAATTTTTATTTATCTATTGACTTATATTTTTATTTTTCATTTGGTTAATATAGTGTATCTCATTAATTTATTTTCATGTTTAGGATCATCTTCATATTCCAGGGATAAGTCCTACTTGAATATGGTGTGTAATCTTTTTTACGTGCTGTTTGATTTGGTTTGCCAAAGCTTTTTTGAGAATATTTATATCTATATTCAGAGGTACTAGTTTGTAGTTTTCTTATGTAATATTTGTATTCTGGTGGTATCAAAGTAATGTTAGCCTCAAAATGAGTTTATTATTATTCCTTCATCTTCAATTTTTTGTAAAGTTTGGGAAGAAATGAAATTATTTCTACCTTAAATGTTTGGTAAAATTCACTGATCAAACTATTTAGTTCTGGGATTTTCTTTTTTGGTAGGTTCCTGATTACTGGATTAACCTCCATATATATCTGTTAGGATTTTCTATTTCTTTACAATTCAGTGTTGGGAAATTACTTGTGTCCAGGAAATTACCTATTTCCTCCAGATTATCCATTTTGGAATCTATAATGTCTACAGTAGTCATTGTTCTTTTTATTTCTGTGGCATTAGTTTCAAAGTCCTCTTCTTAATTTCTAATTTTATTTATATCTTCCATGTTATTTTCTGCAACTAGCCCAGGATTTATCAATTTTGCTTTTCTTTAAGAAATGACAGTAAACTGTGTGTTTTGATTTTCCCCAAAGTTTAACTTTCCATTTTGTTTATTTTTCTCTACATTTTTTTATTATTTCTGTCCTATTTGATGTTATTTTTTTTCTCATTGTTATAAATTTGGAGGTGAAAAGTCATGTTAGGGAGAGGAGTAATTTTAAAAAGGTAGAGCAAATCCCATAGACTTTCTTAACAACAGTTAGAAGAAAAACAAAATTGAAACAGGATAAGAATAGCAAAGACAGTTTAGCTCAAATTTTGAGCAGAAAGCTATGTCTAGTAGGGCAACCATATTTTAAATTTCACATTTAACCAGCATTGCTAGAAGAAATTAAGTCAATAAAATTTCTCCCCACCTACACATATTAACAAAACCATAGGTAAATCTTCCGAAATAAGTTGCCTCAGTAATTTATCTAGAAGGAACTTGTAGAACAATTGCTAACTAAAGTCTACAGAAACCCTCTACCCTTAACTTCAGGCAAGGGGAGTGGGGTGGTACTGACCCAAGGGAAAAATCACTCTTAGGAAATGCTATCTCCAGCCTAGAGTTCTCCCTACACCCCATGTCCAACAGAAACAGCCAGCAAATGCAAAACCTTCCAAGCATGCAGAATTGGGCCTCTGGAGTAACTAACAAACAAAACCTGGTAAGAAAACCATAGCAACCATGGAAGTACATCCTATATTTCAGTATCTCTGGAAGGTCCATAGTTGAGAGTCTAAGAGTTGCTCTGTTTTAATTGCTGGTACCTCCTCTTTCCCTCTCCTCTTTCCTTCCTCTACTCGCTTTTCTCTACTGATCTTCCTTCCATTTGTTTATTGTTTTTCCTTAAACTGGTGTTTTATAGATATACATAACTGGTGCTTGATAAATATACATAAAAGTAGAATTCACTGTGGTATATTAATATATTTATGTAGCATAATTTGATAAAGTTCACTATGTAGTTCTTCCCTTTTCTCATTCCTTTTTGCCCACAATCCCCATCCTTTATTCCACTGATCCACCTTATACTTTCATGGGACCCCTCACGTTTTTCATATTTTGCTCAAGAGTCCATAAATGAGAGAAAAAATTTGATCCTGATTGAATTATTTATGAGTTTCTTTAGTTCTTTATATATTTTGGATGTTAACCTCTTGTCAGATGAATAGTTTATAAATGCTTCCTCCCATTCCCCATGTTGTCAAGTTCATTTTTCTGTATATAGACATCCCAGCTTCCCACCATTTATTGAAGAAATCAACCTTTCTCCAATGTGTTCTCTTCATCTTTGTTGAAAAGCTATTGGCAGTAGTCACATGGATTTATTTCTTGGCTCTATATTCTCTTCTCCTTGTTTGTATGTATGCTTTTATGCTAATACCAAGTTTCTGTGTAAAGATTTATAAAGTATAAAAATGTGTTTTCTGAGCATTTTTTATCTTATTGTGAGGTATGAAAATATATTTTGTTAGCATGGGTTCTTCCTTATGTTTGAAGATTTGGGTTTCTTAAAAAAATTTAAAGTATACTAAAAAATTAAACTAAAAATACAAATAAAAATAGATTTCTGATAGTTATTTAAAAATGACAATTGAATTTCCCTCCTTTCATATTCAATATACATTCTAGCTCCCTGTCTTTTATAATATCAGTATATGTTGTATGCGTGTGTGTGTGTGTATGTTATAATGAGCTAACTAGCTAACTTTAAAAAAAGAAAACCTTTTTGTCCAATAGATTATTAAAATAGTAGTGGCTGAAGTGAAATGTATGCAGCCAAGTGATTACTCTCAATTCATTTCTACTTGATTTTGCTTTGAACATGAACTGCCTGCTGTGCATACCCTGCCAAACCTAATGATGGTCTGTCTGCCTGTTCCAGGAATCTATCAGATTGGTGTTCTTTGTGTCTCCAGGACTTTCAACATTTTTTTACAAGCACATCACCAGTAAGATACTTTTGATTGAGATGGTCATAGCACATATGGTCCTTCAATAATTTTTAAATTATGGAAGTTATTTTTCATGTAATTGTGAACATTATGCTTGACCCCATGAATATAGAAACTTTCAGTTGTGTATTTTAAACATGTAGGTTTCCCTTGTATTGAACCATTTTTTTAATCAAACTCACACAGCAAGCTTTTGAGAATAAATCTTGGACAAATTCGTATTTAATTGTTTCATGTTATGCCTTATAGCATGTTTGTGTAGCTGAAATATTCCATAAAATGCCATATTCAAATAATGTAAAATTATTAAATTTTTAAAGTACTGTCACCTCATAAAATGAGATGGGAAGTGGACATTACCTTCATAAGGACAAATACTGTCTTTTCTAAAAAAGACACTTATTATGCTCTCTATAACCCTGATGGTCTAACACCAAGAGATACTGGTGCAAAGCATTTTGTGGAGTAAGAGTCCCTGGGACAACATAAAAACTCTTCAATTTACTAGCTGTAACTTCATCCTAACCAAATTGGGATGAGGTGGTCATTAAATGAAATTAGATTACCCATGTAAAGTGCCTGTACATCGCAAACACATGTTTGCTATTAGTTATATTAATTGTGGCATTCTAACAAGTATAGATAGTATTGCACAGGGGGAAGGCAAATGTTCGCTCTGTTAAAGAATATGAACAGCAGGGCGCGGTGGCTCAAGCCTGTAATCCCAGCACTTAGGGAGGCTGAGATAGGAGATTTGCGAATTCAAAGCCAACCTCAGCAACGGCGAGGCGCTAAGCAACTCAGTGAGACCCTGTCTCTACATAAAACACAAAATAGGGATGGGGGTGTGGCTCAGTGGTCGAGTGCCCCTGAGTTCAATCCCTAGTACCAAAAAAAAAAAAGAAAGAAAGAAAGAATATAAACACCTTAATGTATAAACAAATTTTTAAAAAATTTCAGACTGCCAATATTTTCTTACCAATGAGTAAACTTACATTCCAGAATCAACAGAAACATACAAATTTAAGAAATATTATATTTTTGAAACTCCATGTGGTGCTTTTGTCCTTTCTGACTCTAGGCATGAGCAGGAGCTAAGAATATCCAGAACTCATGATGGTGCCATAACTAGAGATCTCTAAAATAATATCTATGGAGATGAGAATGAGACATTTGAACAGTTTTGCCACCTGCTACACTGCTTTGCTTTAGGACAGAGTGGAGAGGAAGAAGAAAAGTGTTCACATGTACCTACTGGCAAAATGAGCAAGTACTCTCAGCCTCCAACACATTAATTGGCCTAAGAAACAATCAAGACAATTCAATTGCTACTCATATCACTCTTCTATAAATCACCACAAGAAATCCCCAAGCTCCTCAAATACCACTCATGTTTGATCACTTCCTTTTCAAATTGATCTGAAAAAAAAAAAATCAAATCCCTTGTTTTTTCATGTCCATGTCTTTCTCTGGGAATATATATTACTGGCAAACAGATGTGGAAATAAAGTATAAAATTATATAATAATTGACCATTCTATAACTTTAGAGGTGACAGGAAGCTTATCTAAATGAAAAATTATTTTTATAATTCTTTTTACAGGGAAAAAATGTTATATTTCAAACCTGCTTCAGAGATGTAATCTTAGTTTGTTAAATCTTTTTGAGAAACTTTCTTTTATTATGATGATTACAGTAAGAATACAATTCATTTATTCATTTATTCCTCTGATTAAATGAACTTACATTTTTTTCTTTTCTTTTTTCTTTATTATTATTATTATTATTATTATTATTATTATTATTTTGGAGGTAATGTGGCTGGAACCCAGGGCTTTACACATGTAACTCAGTTTTATTCTAGGGAAACTTGTAAATTTGCATGAAAGAAGTAATCAAAGTAATCCTTTTATGTAAGGAAAAAAATTTTATTAAGCTTAAGTTTTGAAAATGAGCACTAAACTAAATTCTTTCATTTTCTCAGACTCAAATTTAGAGTCATCCTATATCCAAATCTTTCTTCTACATAACCTATGTAGAGTTATAGCTCTGTCTCTTCTCTATTTCTCTTCAATATGTACATTAATATGAATGCCTATCACCACCCCTTACCAAACCAGTCTTACCTCTTCACTGAAAATATTACTGTTCTCTTTTAAATGGAAATTGTTCCCTGATTTTACAACATTATCCTAAATAGATAATTCATGCAGTAGACAAAATGATCTTATTGAAATATGACAGATCATATCACTCCTGGCTCAATTTATTCCAAAGACATGTTTCTTTCATTCAAATAAATATAATTTTTTAAAAGGAAGAGGTCTAATTTTCTTAGTAGAATTCTTCAGTTTCCTACACATTATTTTTCCAATTAGCTTTGTTGTTATCTTATACTCATAATCTGTTGACTCCAACTTCACACTCTTCCTTGTGGTTCCTAAATCATACTCCCATACTTCCTTTCTATATTATGCTGGTGCCTGTGCCTGGACTGTGCATCTCCAGTATCCACCAGCTTTGACTTCTCATTTTATTCAGGTATCTGCTTAAATACTAGAGTAAAATGATGACCATTTATACAACCTACTTCCCTCTCTCTACTTGCACTGTTCTGTTTATTCTACACCTATTTGCATGTAACAATTTTGTAATTTATTTTTCTGTCTTTTCCAACATAAGTGTCATGAAGACATGTTGTTTCATAATAAAGAATATTGAAAGGTATGCTCATAGATTGCTGGTGGCACTGCAAATTGTTGCAACCACTATGGAAAGCAGTATGGAGATTCCTTAGAAAACTTAGAATGGAACCACCATTTCACCCAGCTATCCCACTCCTTGGTCTATACCTAAAGAACTTAACATCAGCATACTATAGTGACACAGTCATATCAATGTTCAAAGCAGCTCAATTCACAATAGCTAAACTGTGGAACCAACCTAGATGCCCTTCAACAGATGAATGGATAAAGAAACTGTGGTGCATATACACAATGGAATATTACTCAACATTAAAAGAGAATAAAATTATGGCATTTGCAGGTACATAGATGGAGTTGGAGAATATCATGCTAAGTGAAGAAAGCCAATCTCAAAAAACCAAGGCCAAATGTTCTCTCCGATAAGTGAATGGTGATCCATAATGGAGGAGGGGGGCACAGGGAGAAGGGAGGATCTTTGGGCAAAGGGGAAGGAGGGAGGGGGCATGGGGGTAGTAAAGATGCTGGAATGAGATGAATATCATTTCCCTAGGTACATGTACAATTGCACAAATGGTGTGACTCTACATCATGTACAACCAGAGAAATGAAACATTGTGCTCCATTTGTGTACAATGAATCAAAATGCATTCTGTTATCATGTATAACTAATTAGAACAAATAAAAAATTAAATTTAAAAAATTTTAAAAAACACTGAAAGTTAAAATAACAAATCTTCACTTTCTTTCATTATGTAATCATCAAATATAAAAATATAATTTGGAAAATATTTGCCAACAATGCCACATATGCATCAATTGAAGATATACTTTCTTTCACTCTGTTTTTATTTTTAGTTATTTCAAATTCATCTAAATTTATCATTATTCTTATATTTTAAAAGTTAAAGTGGAGAAGTTCAAGTTGATGAAATTTAGCTGACCTTATTTTGACTTTTAGAATTTATCAGTTAATAGCTGTGTAATCTTGCTTAAGTCCTATTTTAAAATCTCAATTTCTTATCTGTAAAATGAAGATGAAATATATTCTAACATGTCATAGCTTAGTATTTTGAATATTAAAGAATAACCAACATATTGTGTTCACTACCATTTACCTGTCACAAAAATGTCTTAGTAGATTTTATTACTTCATATTTAGCATTGTTGAATTATATAACCAAATATAGATAATACATTGTTTGGAAAATTTCAAAAATCTTTACCAAAAAAGAAAATTCAATATTAATTCTTCCATAGGAGTTTTAAAAATTAGATAATATTGTAATAACTAAAAGATTTTCAAATCTAATCATCAGTTTTACCCAGTGTTTAGATTACCATCTTAATGTTATATATGTTCTTATTAACAAATGCTCTCACAAAAGTCATAAGCAAAGGTAGTTTTAATTCCTTAATTGTAAAATTGAAAACATACACAAATTCAAGTAATCTCTTCTAATTCGAATATATGAATATATTATGAAAGCATTAATAATTATTTTAAAGTACTTATTTTTTTTAAATACCATTAATAATTATTTTTAAATACTCTGTTCAAAATCACAGATATCATGGTTTTGAAAATAAACGTGTTGGTTAGCTTTTCATTGCTGTGACCAAAATACCATACAAGAACAACTTAGAAGAGGAAACGTTTGTTTTGGATCCCAGTTTCAGAGGTTCAGTCCATAGTCATCTGACTCCATTGCTCTGAGCCTAAGATGAGACAAAACCTCATGAAGGAAAGGCATGGTGGAGAATACTGCTCCCCTGCTGATGGTGGCCAAGAAGGAGAAAGAGACGAAAGAAGAGGAGGGGGAGGGGAGTGGAAAAGAAAAGAGAGGAGAGAATGAGATACAGGGAAGATAAGTCTTTCAAGGACAAACCCCATACAGCTTAACTCTACTGACTATGCCATACCTGCCTACAGTTATACCCATTCAATTTGTTCACACTGGGTGAACTAATTAGTTTACAACTTTTAGAATTTGATCATTTCACCTCATGCATTAACACAAATTATTTTGTGGATCATCTCATATCTAAATTAAAGCCATATGTTTTCTAGACTACTATTGAAAGTACAACAACATTTGAATTAAAATTTTCTTTTCATTTTAACAATGCTTTATATATTCACTTAAAATTTAAAATACTTAAGCAAGTTCAATGCAATATGTGTGCATAGCATAGTATTATAAATATACAAGGTGCACATTTTAAAATGACATTTAAGAAGTTATTTCAAAGAGATGAAGGCACTGATATAAACAGATTGACATTATGAAAGTACCTCTCAACTATAATGACATTAGATACATTTAGCGTATTATAAAGATAAAGAGTTCTATAATTAGCTTGAATTTATAAAAATTATAATAACATCTTTAGATAATTACTGAAATCTAAAAATAGGAAGATTATTTTCATGAAATCATAACTTTTACAAAAATTTGCATAATTTTGAATAATCTACACAATGAAAAAGGATAAAATTCAGAAAATATAGAAAGGCAGATATTAATAAAATAATGTAGATATTTTTCTGTCATTTTTAGAAAAACTTTAGATTTTTATAGGGCTCATAGAAATCCTCATTATGATATATTTTTAAGCAATAAATGGAAGCTTTACTCACTGGCAAGCTGCAATGTAGACATTCTAGGGTAAATTTATCTTGTGGATGAGTTTTTGGATTTTTACATCATTAGCCTTGTGCTGCTTTTATATCTATCCTTGCTATTATTCCATTGCAATGTTGAAATCACCACTCAATATACTGCATGCCCTTCATTATCAACAATTTTTCTCCAATGTCTTTTGCAAAAAATAAAATTAGCTAACTAAATATTACATAAAGTAAAGAAACTATTTCACATTCCACTATTTCTTAAATTATTATGTCCTTCATTAATATCAAATATATTTTTGGCATGACTAAATCATAACTAAATTATTTCACTTATGAATGAATAAAATTATATAAATCCTTTGTCATTGGTCCAAATTTGAACATAAAAATTATATAAAATTTTTATTAAGAATTGTTCAATATGAGATCATATTCGAAGAAAGCCTTTTATCAGAGAAATACCATTTGATAATTTTATGATAAACTTATAACAAATTTCTATGTATGTATCACTGATTGGGTTAAGACTCTTACAACCCAATCATTTCTCCTCTGAACTTTCTTGCATTGTCTGACACATGAGCTTTTGGGGGACACTTCACATCCAAACCATAATAGCCCTATTCACTTTTCCAGTTTCAAATTCAAATTTACATTTTATGCCATCTATAATGTATTAGCTGTTTTGTCATTATGAATTAAGAGACAAAATATTTCTCTCAAAAGTGGTTTGAGCCAAAAAAATTTAAGGAGAAGGAAACTTTCTTCTGATATGCTTTGAATTCATTTACAAGGCCCGAGAATAAGAGAGAACTACAGAATCCACCCAAGGATATAAATTCTAAAAGCTTCAGTTTATGATATTATACTTTAGTATTTATGACTAATAGCATTTTAAAATTTCAGAATAAAATGAAGGACACAATTTCTGCTCTCATTCAATAAGAAGATAGGCATAATGGAAAATTAAAGTTTAATTTCTTTTCCTTTCTTTTTCTCTTTTCCCCTCCTTTCTTTCTTCCCTTTTCTTTCCTTTGTTTCTTTTCATTCTTTTTGATTTCATAATAGAAAATGAGAGAAAAAACAATGAATGACATATATGTTCATAGCATGAAAATGGTCACCCAAATTTTAAACATATATAATAAAAATGCTAACCAAAAGCTGAGGTTATGTCAAGTTGATAAAGGAAACTCACTGTACTACTCCAATAGTGATAATTTCATGTTAAAGAATACTTCACATTTTATAATAAAAGTATCATTATTAAATCCTTGGATGTGAGTTATTCATGGTTTGTGAGGGATATAAATACAAATAAATAAAAATGAAATATTAAATAGTAGGTTTATTATAAAATTATAAATGAAATATCAAGAAACAGTGAAATAGTTTGGAAAATTTACCTGGAAATCTATTGAACCACCTTTTGTAGAGGAAAGAGTAGTCAATTCCGTATTTTTTTAAAACATATTAAAATTTAGAACTCAATATTTTCCCTACTATTTATGTGTTTATCTCAAAAGTACTAAAACTCATTTCTAAATGCTCACATATTAGGGCTAATAAAATATGAGAAAGTCTTTATCTTGCTATTTGTTCAATAAATTTCTGGAAGATAGGTCACTATAGCATGACACTGAAATTTACATAACAAGTGAATTGTTTCTGGAAGTTAAAAATCTATAATGTTAACAGATTTTAAATACATATATGATCAAATTTTATCATAGAATAACATTGAAAGATTCCCTCTGAACTAGACACAGCACACTCCATGTAACCAAGAGATCTTTATTCACCGGGGTCAGTGCAAGTGGACATTTGGAGGGAGAGAGAGAAAGAGGGGGTGCAGAGCATGGGATTTTGTAGGGTCTGAGGTAAATGTGTCCTGGATTGGTTATTTCAGGCTGGTGTGTCAGGTAAGGATTAGAAATCTGGCTGTGACGTCCCTGAGTTCACTTTTAGGCGTTGAAATTAACTTGGGCTGTTAGGGTTTGTTAACTTGGGTGGGAAATTCGGGGGCGAAACTTGGGGCAGGGACTGATGTAGGCTTCAGAGAAGGGAGGGCCGAAACTGGGTATGAGGAGAGCTGTTTCTACCTTACAAATTTTAAGCATAAGCAACTTTCATATCTTACATTCAATGATCTTTATAATGAATATAAATACATATATTTGATTATTTCATTAAAATATTAATTACATTACTTTAACCTTGTATTGAAAAATATAAATAATCTTTCTGTTTACAACATATCTAAAATTCTTCAGTTTTTATTTTAAAATGGATTAAGTCTTGAAAGTCATCCCTCTCTTTTATATTTTTTTTTATGCCTTGAGGTTCATTATTCTGTTGAATCATTCTTTTTCTATTAACAAAAGATTTTTACACAAACAATAAGTTTTAAAAAGTAGTGGAATTAGGGTAAGTTATGTTTCTAGAGTAAGAAAAAGCTTCAATCTAGACAACTGTTTATACAGGTCAGTTTGTAGCCATGTTAATTAATGCTAGATCATTAATTAACCTCAGACAACATATAATAATTCATTTCCATTTGAATGCATTTATTTCAGAGAGTTTCTTAATACCCAAACTTACAGTATAAATATGAATACTTAATGGTGAAAATGTATTAACCACACTAAAATATATCAGGTACACACACATTTATGCATAGATAAATGTATATATTTGTAATTGGCATATATATTAATCACCAATGGATTGATTAGATAATCAAGACTATAAGGAACAACATTTACAAGAGGAAGAAGCCCCAGAATTAAGATCTGACTTTCTGATGTAACTTTTCCTTGGGGCTTGTTAGTACTAAAGCAAGGGGCAAAATTGTGAACCCCACTCATGTTTTGCTCAGGAAGTAGGGTGCTTGCATATTTGAAATTAAAACCTTGATCACACTCTTTGATTCTCTTTACTTTTTCTATCAATTTTTCATTGTTTGGTTATTCAATCACCCTTTTATTATTGTCTATTAGTTAGTGTATGAGTTTCCTGTGGATGCTATGTATAACAAATTACCCTAAATAGCAGAAATTTACTTTCGGTTAAAAACAACAGATATTCTCACAGCTGTAGGGCTCAGAAATCTGCAATCAGTTTCACACAGCCAAGATCAAGATGCTTGCAGGACCTCAGTAGTGTAGAGAAGAATTCATTCCTTACCTCTTCCAGCTCTGGTGACTGCTGACCTTCCTTTATTTATGGAAAACCACTGCAATCTCTGCATCTTTGGTGATGCTGTTTCCTTTTCTTCTGCATATCAACTCTTCTTCTGCCTCTGTCTTACATAGATGCTTGTACTTGGATTTAGAGGCCATTTGAGTAAAACCAGATTATTTCTGCAAGTCATGATGCTTAAATTAGTCATATTTCTGAAGATTCTTCTGTCCTTATACCATCTAGAGGTTTCAGGGATTAGCAATCGGTAAATGGCCATTCCTCTGAGTGACCCTGACTCAACCTAGTACACTTCTTATGGGAGGGAAGAATGGCTTTGTATTTCTTCAAGTTGCACAAATAAGTAGGAGTCAAGCAGCAGGAAAATAGGTTTATTCAAAGTCCCTTTTCAAGAAGATAAAGGAGATCTTTCTTTCTCAAATGTCCACCTACCTGGACTAAAAAAGGAAAAGGTTTTATATGATTAGAGGCAACAGAGTGGGAGAAAAGGCAGGGAGTATTCATATGTAGATTTTGTTACCCAGAGAACCTGTCAGTCTTGATTTCCTTGGCATCTGTTCTTACCTTGAGGAAGTTTTTATTCTCATTGTAAAAGGAAGTTCAGCTCTGTTTCACAGTGACTCCAGAAATGAAAGCAAGTATCTGTAATTTTTCAGAGCTTAATAATAATTAAACCTCTTAAAATGAATCCTTGAACTCTTTAATTTTTTCTCCCAGCTACTGAGGAACTTGCACTTCTGACCACTACTGATTAAGTGGTATCAGATTTGCTGATATCCTTAAGGGTTAAAAACAACCAAACAAAATGCTTGTTATGATGCCTTTCAAGACATTGATCATTGGGTGACAAAAGACGGTGTTCTCTGAGAGACTTGGGGGTGGGGAGAAGGTGAGTGTTCTATCCTGCATGGAAGAAAAACTGAGAGCCCATGATGTATCAGTGGTCTACTTTATGCTTTGAATACATCCCTCGCTGCTCTGCCACTGCAACTTATTTTTTAAATGGATTTGTTTCTTTCCCTTCCTCTCTCTGCTCTTCTCTAATCTCTCTGCCTCTCTAATCTCAAGGGAAACAGGATTATCTTTCTTCCCCATTTTAAGCAGATTTATCTGCCTTTGAATACACACCCACCATAGGAAGGAAGTAATGCAGACATGGGGGATGGTACCAGAACATCACAGAAATGACCATCTCCTAAATTAACAAGTGAATTAAAAGTCCAACAGAGAACATGTGGAATATAGCCTTGAATCCCTTCTTTAAAGGCCTCCCCTATTTCTGCTAATGGGCAGAATCACAGCCTCTGGGACAGAAATTTCCTGTGTTTCCCCTTTGATAGCAAAGCAATAAACCTTCTTTTTCCTTTTTCTCAAAACTGTGTCCTTAATATTGGGATTGGCAATGGGGGCAAGGACCAAGCTTTCAGCAATAAGGAGACTCCCTAAATTGAGAAGATGAAACTGAGAGTAAAACTACTCTAAGAGTCCTAGAGTTCAAAAGAAAATTATTTAATTCTGATAGGAGAGCACTACGTTGGAAAAGAAAGAACCTTGAATATTTATGCAGGGGAACATTTATCCAATACATTCAAGAGAGAAAACTATGAATGGTTTGGGGATGAAGGGAATCAGAGTAGTAGTTATCAACTAAGGGTACTCTCCCAACCAGGGATTTCTGTGATGCCAGAATACATTTTTTTTTTTTAAAATTCAGAATCAAAATGCATTCTGAATACATTTTTGATTGTCCTCTCTAAGGAGTTGTGACTGTTGTCCAGTCCCATAAGCATAGGACTAGCACTTCCCTCACAATATAGAATTATCAATCAAAATGTCAATAGTGCCGAGGATAAGGAACTACAGATATGTTCCTGTGTTACAATGTGCCAAGAACAAGGTCTGTTTCAACTGGTCACATAATGCTCATGTTATTAAAGGGTGTACAAAATATGCCTTGCCTGAGTACTGCTCTGGTTCCACAAAATACATTATAAACTTGATACCAAACAGGATCAAACTATTACCCAGTACTTTTAACTAGAGCATGGAAGGGATGTCAATAATTATTTATAGAGATATAAAAATATCCAGAAGGCAGAATGGCAAAATTAACAATATCTGATATCCAAAGATTGTAGGACATCCAAAAAGGTAAAAATATATGATCCATAATGATGACCAACTAAGTGTATGATGTATTAATAAGAATGTTCTAGTTGGGTATGTGGTGTATGCCTGTTATTCTAGTGGCTCAGGAGGCTGAGACAGGAGTATCACAAGTTCAAAGCCAGCCTCAGCAAAAGTGAGGCACTAAATAAGCAATTCAGCAAGACCCTATCTCTAAGTAAAATACAAAACAGGGCTGGGGATGTGGCTCAGTGGTCGAGTGCCCCTGAGTTTAATCCCCAGTACCAAAAACAAAAACATAAAAAAGGATGTTCTATTCATATGAATATCCAACATATGTGAATTGAAAATGAATCCCCAAAGTGTAAACTAAATGTCCTTTCTATTATTATCTTACATAGTCAATAATAATATGCATGTCTTAAACAAAGCCAAGGATAAATTTTCTAATATAAATTTAGTACATTTTCATTACATACCACTAATGAAAAAGATTCCTCTAAAGATACCTCTTATTACTTTATCATAAATATATGAGAGTATTTTCATAATATGCCCCTATAAAAATATAAATATTTGCAAAGACAATTGGTACAATGTCATAAAATTTTTAAAAATTACATAAAAAGATATATCTATCTTAATATATATCTAAACAGAACTTTTTGTTTAGACACAACTTTAATGACTTGATAATATCACAATCATATGAATATCTATATCTATCTGTATACCTACTTAGCTATATATATCTAGTATAGCAACAATTGGTGTGTGTGTGTGTGTGTATGCGGTACATGAATTGGTTAGAAAATTGTCATTATGCACACACATATATATACACACAGAACTAAGATTTGCCATATGTAGACATATATTATTTGCTTGCATATTTGTAACTCTCAAATACAGTACAATATCTTTTTAATAAAGAAAACTGGCAATAGTTCATAATCACTTTTAGTACAAGAAGAATTGTTTGAAATTTCAAAGTTCCTATTTGTGTTTATTTGGGGACAGAGAAAATTTTTGTATGATTTTTTTTTCAAGTCTAGAGACTACAACTTGGATATTTACATTGCTCTAGTAAGACTCCTGTCTCCCATAGCAACTCCTAGGGCCATGTAAAAAGTCCACATTATTTGTCATTTTAATGGTAATCGGAGTGGCTCAAGAACTTTCAGGATTTCAGTTCTTCCTAGGTTGATACTGATTGTGCTTGGAGGCAAATAGACTGTGGCAGAAGTAAAAAAAAAAAAGAGAGAGAGAAGAAAATGCCCTAAGGCCACACTCTAAGGAACATCAGCATTAATTTATGATATGAAATTAGAGTTCAACAATGGAAAAAGTTTAGGAGAAATCAGTAAATTATGAGAAATACATAGTGAAAAACTAAATGCCAAGAATTTTACAAAAATCAATTTGGTTAAATATTTGGAATAATGCTAAAGCAGCAATGTAATTAAAGAATGAAACCATCGGGGCTGGGATTGTGGCTCAGCGGTAGAGCGCTTGCCTTGCATGCGTGAGGCCCTGGGTTCGATCCTCAGCACCACATAAAATAAATAAATAAAGGTATTGTGTCCGTAAACAACTAAAAAAAAAAAATTAAAAAAAAAAAAAAAAAGAATGAAACCATCAATGTGATTTGATGTGAGCAACGTCGTATCTGTTCTGTTGTGTGATGGAGAAAAGGAAGAAAAAGTAATTTCTCAAGAGAGTTGAGGATAAAGAAGAAGAAATATAACTACTTAATAGTTATTTAAGTAAAAATTAAATGTAAGTACATATTATTTTGAAAACCTAACTTTTTAGACTAAATATATTTTACCTACATCTTCTCATACATAACAATAGTTATCTGTTACAATAAGAAAATTGTCATTACACCTTCAGATTAGGCTGACAGATGATAGCAAATGTCTATTGAAAATAAAGCATTATAATTTACTTAAAAATATGACATTCTGTTTTATATGTTGAGTGTTTTCAGTAGTAGTAATCGATTTTTTTTCAACCCTTTCATTAAACGCAAAGGAAAAACTCACCATAATACTCTAAAAACAAAGAAATATGAACTAGAATAATGGAGTATATGATAAAAGTTTGATAAAAAATCTGATAAAAGTGTGATTAAATAACAAGTATGACACAAACAAATAACAAACATTAGAAAGAGCCAAAAATCTGAAAATAATCACATTGTATAAAACTTTTCTTTAAAATGTTACTGACCAATTTGATATCAAGAGAGTTCATATGAAGCTATTCAAAGTAAAAATTTAGTCTGCTAAACACAGGTTAAAATGGAGATGAGGCATACACATATATATTTTTAAACATAACCATTTGAAATGCATATTCATCAGAAGTAATTCATCTAACTCCAATTACATCTTATTTTAGGCTCACAAGCACCGGCAATTTTTGCCTTTCTTATGAGGAAAGAACAATCACATTAAAGAGCCTTGTCATTCTCCTAGTAATGAGTTTAATATGACATTTTGGAAAATGCTTTGCTGTGACTAGAATAGCAATGTTGATTTTACATTATAAAAGATGCTTCAAAACACATACAGGGAGAACAGTTTCATACAGGGATTTATTTTTCCACCCATTTCAATTTGAATGTGAGTTAAATTCTAAATTACAGTAATTGTGAACTGTTTTCATATTACTGTGAAGTTTCAAATTGAGGGCTAAGTCTTTTTTCTGAAAGCAGAATCTCATCAATACAGAATGATTTTCAAAACTGCTATTATTGATTTTTAGTCCAAGATATTGGCTTTATGTCCATGGAAAATTGCAATGATTATTCATTAAATCAGAAGTATTAAGATGAAAAACACAACTATAGTTCAGTCATAGTAAGGAAAATATTTCCTATTAGTTGAACCTTTTTTTATTACATATAGTTTTAGAGTTGAAGTATGTATGGATACTCAAAGATATTGTGAAAAATACAAAGGAGAATATATTCTAATACAACTTGTCATCAATATTATTCATTTTTATTTTCTTTCTTTAGCTTTTTCTTGAAACTGAATGTGTCATATCATAAAATACAATGACATTAAAAAAAAACACAATTGTAAAACCACAATTGCACAAGACAAAATTAAACAGATAAAGAAGTTTTTATTCAAGGCTCTTAGAATAGAGGAAAGAGAAGATAATAAAGATGACCTAAACTAAAACAAAAGTGGGGAAAGAATTTTAAGAGCAAAGTCTGAGTGGTTAAAATGGAAACCATAGACTATCTGTGTTGACCAATTGACCTTACCCCCACAAAAGTTATTTTGTTTAAGTATTCATGACAGAAACAAAGTGTCCACTGAAGTTAGGCTCCTGCCCTCCCACAGAGAATGGAAGATCCGGAGGTGGTTTACTTCCTTGATACTTTCATTTCAAATGGATAGTTTCATGTCCTAGAGATAGACCTGATTTGGAAATATCTTGGAAAGCCAATATCGTGGACTAAAAATCAATAATAGTAGTTGTGAAAGTCATTATGCATTGATGAGATTCTGCTTTTAGAAAAAAAAAAGGCAGAGAAAGAATTTGAAATTATACATTGTGATGGGTTGTATCCTCATCGTCCACCAGAGACCCATGTGCTAAAGGCATGGTGCCCACTAGTAGTTGGTAGAAATTTTAAGAACTGGGACCTGGTGGAAGGAAATGAGGATGTTAGGTGGTAGTTAGCATTGAGCAGTGAAATGCATGGTAAAGTCATAAAGTGTTCTTTAAATTACTTTAGGGTCCTTCTTTAAACTATCTTAAGAAATCAAATGGTGGCAGTTAATTTTTAGAAAACAAAAGCAAGGGAGCTATTTGTTTGTTTCTTTTAAAATTTTTTTAGTTGTCAAGGGACCTTTATTTATAGGCAGTGCTGAGAATTGAACCCAGTGCTTCACACATGCTAGGAATGATATGATATGAAGTTAGGAATTGTGGCTATTAGCATCTTCAATTGTCTGGAAAGAAAGACTTCTTTAGTAGCACAGGTACACTAAGGTAACTTTTGACCAGCTATTGACCCAGCACCCACATTAACTTAGGATTGACTTGTAGATGAATCCCCCTCAAATAAAATGGCCACCATGACAGTTCTGGAGAGGACCAACTAAGGTCAAAAACTCCACCACCTGAAATGAAGGAGGAGTTGAACACCTTATTGGCAAAGAATACATAAGCTGATCCACAGTTCTTCTGGTAAACATCAAACAGTAATAAAGTTGTCATGATAAAGACATGATATTTTTTAAAAGAAAAAATATATACAAACACAAAGATTTTAAATTATAGGAAAATTATCAACCTATGTTAATAAGTTTTACAATGGGGATAAAATGTCTGCTTTCCTGGGTACCTAAATTGACATATTTTGGGAAAAAAATCATTTTTTGCCAAATATATTAGGGTGAATAACATTGACTGCTGTAATAAACAATGTAAAATCCCCATTGGCTCAAAACATTAAATATTTTGGGTGTAAACAAACAACAATAGCAACACAACAACAACAAAAAAGCCAAGAATTGGCTAATGGCTTTTGATTTCTCTCAAATTAATTCCCATCAATGTTACACTGAACAATTTTTAAACTAATTGAGGTCTTTGCCTGGGCTTCTCTTTCCTTAGATATGTGCATTGCTACGTTGGTCATCATCTCCAAATTTTTGTTCAAATATTTGGCTTTCAATTGTGCTATTTCAGATATGTCTCTTGAATTATACTTCTCCAGAAACCCTGATCTTTCTTATCCTTTATGCTTTCTTAACCCTTATCCTTTCTATATTTTCACATATGATATACTTTATATTTTATTATGTTTATTTGTAATTTTTGCATGTCCTAATAGAGTGCTAATTCTCTAGAGGCTAACATTTTTTCTCTCTTATGCTCATTGATAATTTTTCATAAGTATAGTAAGTACTTTGCTCTTTGAATAACTATCATCCCTTGATGGTTTGGGGGTATTGAACCCAGCAGTTCAGTACACGTATGCTATAGTTTGGATTTTGAATTTCTCCCAAGTTTTAGGATTAAATGCTAAAAGTTGAGTTTTAAATATTTCTCAGAAGTCCAGATATTAAATTTAGTGTCCAGGTTGATATTATTGGCTAATGGTGAAAATTTTAAGAGGTAGAACAGAGTGAGAGGTTTTAGGTCATTTGGCATGTGTCCTCAAGGGGGATTATAGGACGCCAGCCCCTTGGGTCTTCTCTTTTGTTTGCTTCTTGGTCATGTGTTAAGCAATTTGCTCTTTCACATGTGTCTTTCATAATGTGTTGACTTGTAACAGATCCAAAGCAAATGGGACAAACAATAATAACCTAGAACTGAGACCAGAGACGGTACCAGTATTGAAAATAAGAATCCAGGTCCCTATTACCCCTGTGTTCAAGATTGAACACCTGAGAAATGCTGAAGCAAGAGCAAAAAGTTTTATTTAAAGGATAAAAGAGAGAGGTGGAAAAACACTTCTCTATAGAGGAAGGGGTCCAAGCTGTTGCTCAAGAGAGTAGGGGTGTCCTTGCCCTTTTAGAGATTTTATATTTCCTTTGTTCTCATGCCCCTTGTCTCATCCTGCCTATGTGATCAAAAGGTGGAGTGATCCAAGGACAGGAAAGTGGCCCATGGGTACAGGCAGGAAGGGAGCCACCAGGGGCTACTCATTAATGACACCTTGCAGGAAAGAACAATTCTCTGGAGGCAGGTGACCTCGGGAGCCTTGGAGTAGGGGGAAGTGCTCTCGAGATACTAGCATTTTTTTTCCGTATCTTCCTGACCCAATCATTCATTATCTACACTGACTGTCCTTTAGCCCTGGCCTCAGAACCACCAAAAGGATGAACCAAAACAAAACTTTTCTTTTAATAAATTGATCACAGTTTCTTTGAATAATAATACAAAGTTAATACAAGTCATCTCATGAATATTCCCATCTTCGAAGTAGCAATTAGATGTTCAAATCTGTGCATAATATTGGCTGACTTGTATCGAGCTAGATAATTTCCTGAATTCTTGAAATAGCAAAAATATTGATAGGGAGAATCAAGAGGATATGAGGGTGAGAAATGTTCTTATGACTTTGAAAACACAGGTTGAGATTTTGGGGAAAACAGCATCACAGGGGGAACCAATAGGAAGCTGAAAAGGGAGAACGTGCATGGAGATGTGTAGTATATCCTAATGATCCAAAAGGATAAAAAAGATAAAACCTGGTAGAGCAGAAACTACTAGATGTTGACAAGGAAAGAAGCTTTGACTGATCTTTCATTTTGTTCTTTAATATTTTTTATCTGTAGTTATTAGCCACAAGTGCCTACATTTTTACATTTAACATTTTTCAGTCTCTCAAATAAAGGACAATTGGTGTAGAAATATACTTCCCTTGAGTTATTTTTACATCTTTTCCTTTTTCATAAATATGTTTGTTGGATATCATATTAAAATACAAAATATAACAAATTTACATCTACTATCATGTTGACATCTATAAAATTTAAACAAAACAACAATAAAAATTGAAAGATTGTATGTTCAGCATGTAAAAAATTGTTTTATTCCTTTAAGTTGAAGTCATTGAGCTTTGTGTCGTCTTTTTTTTTTTTTTTATTAACTCCATTACAAACTGACACTTTTTAAAACAACTATTTTTGGGGACATTGCCTAGATGTCTGGCATGAGAGAATTGATTCTTTCTCTCAAGATGTGATGCAATATACTTAGAGATGATTGATAGGTGAGTAAATGTCAACTAATGGTATGGTTTCCATATTGACTTACTGATTAAAATGAATTAACTATAATCTTCCCAAGACAGTGCAATCCACATGTATGTTGAATTTGTCTTTATAATGTAGGAAAAAACTATGAAATGAAATAAATGGAATAAATGAAATTGAAGGGCTAGATATTCTTTCAGATATGATGAGATTATTGTTAATTTATAATTATTGCCATAATTATACATTTTAAAAGTCTTAAAATTACTAATATTTAGCACTTAAACTACAAGATGAACAAAATTTCAGGAAAAGCATGAAAGACAGTTCCTTCTATGCATTATCACTTTCAATGTTCATTGCTGCTAATTTTATAAAATCTATCTTCCTTGTCAATGGTGTTATGCATTCATTCCATAATATTCTATTGGATGAAGTTTGGGATTTTCTCTTAATTTCTGAAAACAGGTTCTTGAGTGATGCTGACAAAGGTAGTTTGCATACATTTGCACATACCAAAAAGTTCTTTCAACTTTGTAAAAGAGGAGAACTACTTCTAAATTTTGCAACATTATTGTGGTTCCAATTCTGAATACAAGGAGATGATATATTATATCAAGTGTTAAGGAAACAGTGAGTATGACACATTATATACTATATTATACAAAGCAGAAAAGTTTTTTTCCAAAGGTGTATTCAAGTTAACAAATAAAAACTTAGCATATACTATTTGAGAAAAAATATTTTGCTCAGACATTTAAATAAGTAGCCACTGGGATATAATATATTAACCCACAAATTTTTTTCTAAATCAACATATGTTCTAAAAGTATAAAAAAACAATATTCACTATGATATGACAGGACTCAAAATATACTAAGTTTATTATAAAAGCATAGGAATATAAAGGGTAAATTTAAGAAAACAATTTCCTCTGAGAAATGATTTGGGGAATAGGTTGACAAATGGAATAGTAGGGCTTCAATTATTCTATGACGTTGTTTTCTTAATTGTAAAGGTCTAAAATAATTGTCATGACTTCATATCAATGAGGAATTTATACATAATTTTTCTTTACATTTTCACTTCATTCATGGTTTATTAAAAGTAATAAATCAGTGGGGTGTGATAGTGCAAGCCTATAATTCCAGCAGCTCAGGAGGCTGATGCAGGAGGATTACAAGTTCAAAGCCAGCCTCGGCAACTTAGCAAGGCTCTGAGCAGCATAGCGAGAACTTGTCTCAAAAAAAAAAAAAAATTTAAAAACTGGGTATGTTGTTCAGTGGTTAAGCATCACTAGGTTCAATTCCTGGTACCAAAAATAAATTAAAAAATAATAAATGAATTATAAAATAAAATGGCCCAACAACTACAAGTTTGTTTAAAATAATCTCCAGATTTAAACAAAAAGCAAAACATCATATATTCATTTTTCTTAAAAAGATTTTCAATTTTGAAAAGTAAGAACAAAGTTCAGAAAAATATATTGTGTTCCAGAAGTATGTTTTGAATGTAAAAATTTCAAAGATGGAACAATATTCTTACTTTTCAAATAATTAAACCTACTTACCTATATAAGGCAGAACATTTTGTTTATTATTAGCCAAATCTCTAAAACTGAAACTTCAAGCAATAAAATGAGTGATGGATGAATCTTCATTCCTTAAGTCAATTTCAAAATAGAAAACCCCCATGTTTTTAGAGATGTAAAATTTGTGGGTAACTTTCTCAATTTGTGCTCTAAAATAATCACTGCATTTTCTTCCTTTTGTGAAGTATGTGTGCTTTTTGATTTTGTGTGTGTGTGTGTGCTTTATATGTATATTGTATAATATTTAAAATCTAAAAAGATTTTTATGTATATTGTATAATATTTAAAATCTAAAAAGATTTTTCACCTACAAGTTTTCATAATTCCTTTGGTCTTATTTTAAGTGAATATATATGGAATATAAAAGTGTATACCACATAAAAGGAACAGTTAGAAGCAGCCAAAGCTAGGTTTCAAAACTCATAGCATATGTTTACTTATTTATTTTTCTGGAAGAAAATATTTTCAAATACTTTTCAATCAAAAGAAACTTTTACTGTGGCAAGACTGAAGAAACCATTAAATACCAAAGTTAAATGTGCAATATAATCTAAAATAAGAACTTAAAAACTTCTTATCATAATAAACTTCAAAGTCCCCATAAACCAAAGATTTTTTCAATAATATTATTGTATAATTTGTAATAAGAAATGTATAAGTACATTCTAATTCTAGATACATGTTCATTTGCTCTTAATACATGAACCCTCTTATTATAAAGAGGATGCATAGATGTGAAAATCAACTTTTTATTTTCCAATTAACTTCATTAAAGCCTCTAGATAGAATCACTACTAATTGATTTATCTTAAATAAACTGTTAGGAAAATCTACTAAAATTAGATAGAAAAGCCATTACTAAATATGTTCAAATGAAATTTCTCAAAAAAAAAAAAAAAAAAAAAAAACCCTCAGCTTAATTCAAATTCTAGAACATTCACATTTGAAGATGGTGCCCTATTCATTTCCTGTTCATATTTTTCTTAGATCCTTTTTAATTTTTAATTTTTAAATTTTTCACTCCCAATCTCACAAAGATATACTGGATAACATGATTCTAGGAAATCTAGATACAATCTTCAAAAAATAGAGAAAATTTTGTTCCTCTATTATTAATGTATCTTATCTAATTTCTCTAGATTCATTTGTTATATTAAACAATACATGCAATTTAACAATAGAAGATATAAATAACATTTTTAACATAGTAAGACCATCTCTAAAATTCTCATTTTCAAAGTTAATATGATTTTTGGCCTTTACTATGAATATTTTAGTATTCATAAAATAATCTTTAATTTCTAGATTACTCGATGATTTTAGACAAAATTAAGTGTTGAATTTTGAGTCCTTTTTTACATCAAAGAGAGTAAGCATCATATGGGTTTTCTGAGACTTAACATGGTTACTATATTTATTGACTTCATAATATTGAATATTTTTTGTATTTTTGGAATAAATCACAATTGTAAAACTGCATAACTTTTCAAAGAGTTTGCATTCCATTTGCCAATATATGCTTAAGATTTGGCCTACTATTCATAAGCAAATTTAAGCTCTAGGTTTCCTAGTCAAAATTCATAACATTTAAATGTAAGTACTGGCTGCATATAAAGAATTTGGAACATTTTAAGTGTGATTCTGTTTGCAGTTCTTTAAATTGTGTTGAAATTGTGGTCTCTCTCTGGAAAGGAGTTTAGGGGTAACTTTTATCTATATAAAAGAGCTACAAAGTTATGATCCATAATGTGGAGAAAAGCAATCTTCCTTGGTGTGCTAGTTAGCTTTCCTTTTCTATAACAAAAAAAAAAAAACGCAAAATAATCATCTTAGAAAAGTTTATAATTACGGTTTTAGAGGTTCTAGCTCTTAAATGGACTCACTCTTTGTGGACTGCGATGAGGTAGCAAATCATGACCAGCATGCAGGGCAGTGCAAAACTGCTCGCCTCATTGCCAGGAAGAAAAATGAGAAACAAGTGTCCTGGGCTTCACAGTTTCCTTTGAGGGCACACTCTCAGTGGTCCAATGACCTCCCCAAAGACCACTCCTCTGAAAACTTCTACCATCTCCCACCAGCACCACCCTGTGGACACCCATCTGGACTTTTGGGGACAGTGAAGATCCAAATTAATGCACCCAGGAATGCATGAGATGATAAAATTAGGAAAAATAAACTTTGCAAGTTCAATTCCAGACCACTGTAACGGGTGAATATTGCAATATAGTGGGTCATATATTTTTTGTTTTCCCACAGAAAGTGACATTTACACAGTACTAGAGTCATTAAGTGTGCAATAGTTTTGTACCTGAAAATGGGCAAATCTCAATTAAAGTATTTTACTGTCAAAATGCTATCAATTATCTTCTTTGCCTTAAGCACATTATAAACATTTGCTAGTAGAGGATCTTGCCTTGATTTTGAGTTTCTGAATGATCATGGAGTGGTTGCTGAAGGTTGGGATGGCAATTTCTTAAAATAAGATAACAGCAGAGTTTGTTCCTTTTATGAAAAATTTCTCTATGGCATACAATGTGTGTTATAGTACTTTGCCGACAATAGAACTTCTTTCAGAATCAGAGTAAATCCTCTCAAATTCTATTGATACTTTATGTTTGCATAATTTTCTAAGACATTTGTTATTATTTCAACAATGTTCACAGCCTCTTCACCAGGAACATATTCCACCTCAAGAAATAATTTTCTTTGGTCAACCACAAGCAATCTTCATCCATTTACATTTTTATCATACAACAGAAGCAATTTAGGGATATTTTCAGGTTGTGCTTCTGAGTCTGTTATTTTTGCTATTTCTATATTTGCAGTTAATTCTTCCACAGAAGTCTAAACCTCTCAAAGTCATCCATGAGAGCTGCAATCAACTTCAAAACTCCCATCAATGTGGATATTTTGATTTCTTTCCATAAATCACAAATGTTCTTTTTGACGTTCAAAGTGTTGAATCCTCTGCAGAAGGTTTTCAATTTACTTTGCCTAGATCCATCAAAAGCATCACTGTCTATGGCAGATATAGCCTTGTAAAATGTATTTCTTAAACAATAAGAACTGAATGTTGAAATTACTTCCTGATCCTTGGGCCACAGAATGGATGTTATATTACCAGTCAGGAAAACAATCTGGTCATAGATGTCCAGTAGAACTCTTGGGTGACCCAGTGCATTGTCCATGAGCAGTGCTATTTGAAAAGTTAGTTTTTTTGTTTGTTTGTTTGTTTGTTTCTTTGTTTTTTTGATTTTGTGGGGGTTTTTTTGCCCTGAAAAGTAGATCTCCTCTGTGGGCTTAAAAAATTCAGAAAGCCCTGTTGCAAACAGATGTGCTGTCATGCAGGCTTTGTTTTTCCATTTACAGAGCACAGGGAGAGTAGATTTAATATAATGTTTAAGAGCTGGAGGGCTTTGGGAATGGTAATTGAGCATTGGCTTCAATTTGAAGTGGCCGACTGCATTTTTCTGTAACAAGACTGTAAGCTGCTCGTTTGAAGATTTGAGTAAGGCATGAACTTTTCTTATTTATAAAATTCCTAGATGGCATATCCTTCCCTAGGAGGCTGCTTCATCATGGAAAATGTGTTGTGTGGTGTGGCTCCCTTCATCAGTTATCTTAACTGTATCTTCTGAACAACTTCCTGCGGCTTCTGCATCAACAGTGTGGCTGCACCTTGCATTTTCTTGTTATGGGGATGGCTTCTTTCCATAAACCTCATGAACCAACTTTTGTAGCTTCAGATTTTTTTCTTTAGCTTCCTCATGTCCCTCAGCCTTCACAGAACTGAAGAGAATGGGGACCTTGCTGTGGACTAAGCTTCAGCTAATGGAAGGTTGTGGCTGGTTTGATCTGTCCATGTCACCAAAACTTTTTCCATGTCAGCAATAGGCTGTTTTACTATCTTTTCACTTGTTTGCTCACTGGAGTAGCACTTTAATTTTTTTCATTTACTTTCCCTTGCATTTAAACATGGATGTTTAAGCTGGATGCAGTGGCACAAGCCTGTAATCCCACCACTTAGGGAAGCTGAGACAGGAGAATTGCAAGTTCAAAGTCAGCCTCAGCAACTGCGAGGCACTAAGCAACTCAGTGAGACCCTGTCTCTGCATAAAACACAAAAATAGGAACTGGGATGTGGCGGCTCAGTGGTCAAGTGCCCCTGAGTTCAATCTTCAGTACCAAAAAAACCAAAACAACAACAACAAAAAAAACATGGATATTTAGTACAACCAGACTATCTCAGCTTCAGATACATTTTTCTAACTAACCTTGATCATTTCTAGTTGTTTTTTTTTAAACAGATGTGTGACTCATCCTTTTATTAAACACCTAGAGGCCAGTATAAAATTATTAATTGGTCCAGATTTAGTATTGTCTTTTCTTAGGGAATAAGGAATCCTGAGCAGAGGGAAGAAAACAGGGAACAAATGTTTGGTATAGCAGTTAGCACACATATAATATTTAGGGATTAAATTCATTGTTTTACATGAGTATGGGTTTAGGGCCCCAAAGCAATTACAATACAAACAGCAAATATCACCAAAGTTTAGTATAAGAGATGTAGTGTGAAAGTGCTTTAAATATTGTCAGAATTACCACAATGTGACACAGAGGCACCAAGGGAACTCATGCTGTTTGGGGGGGGAAAAAAGGCACTAATAGATTTGGTTGTAGCAGGATCACCCTAACTGTTCAAACTGAAAAAGATGCAATACCTGAAAAGTTCAATGAAATGAAACATAATTAAAACGAGGTATGCTTGTACTAAAGCAATGATTATTAATATTTGTATTTCACATATCAAGAAAACACAGGAAATATTGAGCATGTTAGCAGAAACAAGGAAATAATTTTTAAAAACCTAAATTAAACTTCTAGAAATATAAATTCTAATATGTAAGATGAAAGATGCACTGCATCTTTGACAACAAATTAGTCATTATGGAAAAAATACTATTGATCTTAAAAAAAAACAACAAATATGCAGAAATTTTCTAAAAAGATCTTTCTTGGGGCTGGGATGGTGGCTTAGCAGAGCACTTGCCTAGCATGTGTGAGGCACTGAGTTCGATTCTCAGCACCACATATAAATAAATTAAATAAAGGTCCATCGACAACTAAAACAAATATAAAAAATAAAAATAAAAAATAAAAAGATCCTTCTTCCAAAAATTGAACATAGCCTCAGTGGACTGTGACACTTCAAACACTTTTTTACATATTGAAGATAGAATTAAAGTCAAGGCAATCAGCGCAGATAGGCAAGAGTCGGATCCAGAGAATGGAGTCCAATTTGAGTGTGGGAAGTTGGAGACTGCTCCTAAGGAATTGAAATGTTAAAGCCTTCAGAGTCCTTGCTCCAGTCTTATAAGATAACCTGCCCCTGCTCTAACCTGTTGCTAAGGTAATCTGTCCCAGGTATTCTCCTCACTTATAGGGAGTTGTAAAAGTTGTTAATCAATGCACCCTGGGTCCGCCTTCCTGCCTGGATCACTCCATCTTGGCCCCTCGTGTCCATCCACTTCTCACCTTTTGGCCAACTCACCTGGGCCTAATCACCTACCCAGGAAGGAGTGAGATAAATGGGAAGAGAGCAGGAGAACAAAGGAAATTTAGGATTCATAAAAGAGGCAGAACACATTGACTTCTTGGGATACCAGGATACCAGCTATGACCCTCTTCTCCCTCCCAGGAGAAGTCTATGTTACCCCTTTTTAAATAAACTCTGCTTTATACACTTGCCTTGGTGTGCTTCTCTAAAGTTTCACTTCAACATGTGAGTAACCAGGAATCCTCATTGACAACCAGTGGTATCAATACCAAACTGGAGTTTCTTCAAGAGAAGAAAGATGATAGGTTAAAGAAAAAGCATTTTTCAATAAATGAGGATGATATTTTTTAAAAAAACTAATGAAAACAATTTAGTTGTGGATTACTGGTCTAGCATTTGAAAGGCCCTAGGTTCAATAAGTTCAATAGCCAGGACTACCGAAAGAAAAGAAAAGAAAAGAGAAAAAAGAAAAGAAAAGAAGGAAGGAAAAGAAAAGAGAAGAAAAGAAAAGAGAAGAAAAGAAAAAAGAAGGAAAGAAAAAACTTGTGAAGAATTTATAAGCACAAAAATGCACAGGATTCATAGGAAATGTGAAGGAATTGTATCAAGATGTAATATGATCAAGTAATTTGACATCAATGTTAAAATAAATCTAGAATGATCCAAAATCCACATAGACATATGCACATATACCATACAGAGTAACAGAAAACAATGTAAGTCAGAAAACCGAGTGACATCTTTTTAATACTGAAAGGGAAACAAACATTCCTTCCAATTTAATGTTCCATGTGCAGTAAAATTATCTTTCAAAACTAAAGAAAAAATAAGAGCTTTTTCTCAGATATAACAAAAGCTGAAAGAAATAAACACTAACTGACCTGTATCAGAAAAAATATTAAATGAAAACTCTCAAGCAGAAGGAAAATGATAGTGACTGGAATGAAAAACATTAGAAGCTGTAACTGTGTGGAAAGATAAAATATTTTTCTTTTAGAAACTTCTATACAAGATGATATATCTTATGTAATATATAATATAATACAATATACAACATAATGGACTAATTAAATACAAAAACAATACATTGTGGAATTTATAACATGCATAGATAATAAAGTGTCTTACAACATAAACAAGAGCAAGAAGAGTATAAACTATCATATATTGCTTCAAAATTCCCATTTATGTTATGTAGTATCATATCACTTTAAAACAGTTCCTGGAGCCGGGCGCCGTGGCTCAAGCCTGTAATTCCAGCACTTAGGGAGGCTGAGACAGGAGAATCGCGAGTTCAAAGCCAGCCTCAGCAAAGGTGAGGCGCTAAGCAACTCAGTGAGACCCTGTCTCTACATAAAACACAAAATAGGGCTGAGGATGTGGCTCAGTGGTCGAGTGCCCCTGAGTTCAATCTCCAGTACCAACAACAAAAACAACAACAACAACAAAAATAGTTTCTGATAAATTAATGTAATATAATATGGCCCTTATCAACCACTAAAATAAACAGATAAGGATTATAGACAATAGGTGGAAAATGAGATAAAAATACAATTATAAATAGCCAAATTTTCAAAAGAAAGTAGAACAGAAAAAATATTAATAAAAAAGTGATGAAGTGGAATTCATATCAAAATAATGGATTTAAATCCAGGCATATCAAAATTATGTAAATTATAAGTCCAACATTTCAATTAATAGGCAAAGATGATAATGATGCTTTGACAGTTACATGAATTGATCTGAATTCCAAGTAGGAAAAAAAATGCATTTCAAATGAATAGTGCCTATAGCCAGAATCTGGCCTCTGAAGCTCTGCGGCCAGTGTTTCAGATGGCAGCCATTGTTCTCCAAGAAAATGCCTGTGGTCAGAACACACTGAACACAAGACACAAATAAGACATGTGGGCAAACCTGGGCACGGTGGTGCACAACTCTAATCTCAGCACTTTGGGAGGCTGAGACAGGAGAATCGCAAGTTCAAAGCCAGACTCAGCAATGGTGAGGCACTAAGCAACTCAGTGAGCCCTGTCTCTACATAAAACACAGGGTCTCACTGGGCTGGTAGGGCTGGTAGGGCTGGGGATGTGGGTTAGTGGTCAAGTATCCCTGACATCAATCCCCAGTGCCAAAAAAAAAAAAAAAAGTAGGCAAACTAATCATATGAGCAAACACAAAAGCATTCAGAATGATGACCAGCACATACAATAAAGTGAAATAATTGTTGAATAAGATGAATTTCTTCTCAGGTTCATGTTGAAAAAGGTGGTGGAAAAACATGCATTTGTAATTGTTTGGTCTTTTGTTCAGAACCATTTCAAGGCTGGCAAAATAAGCTCCATAAAGCCTTTTGTTAGTAAGTACTTTTGTTTTTACAATCCACATACCTATTTGAAATGTCATTCTGTTTTAATAGGCAAATAGAGAACATGCCTGAGTCCTGTACTGATTTTTAAACAAGATTTTTAGTTCAACTTTTATGATAGGTTTTACACTTTAGCAATATGTGAGATTCCAAAAAAAATCCTACAAGTCTCTATTTAGAATGTTACGTATAGTGTTGTGGGAAACAGACCAGCAGAGAAGCAGCAAGCAGTACTTGGAGAGGAGAGGAGAGGAGAACTCCACTTTAACTCCAAATTCTGAGCCCTGATCCACAGTTTCTCAAACCATTTATATGTTATTTGGTGTCATCTTAGACCTGTCCTATCATCGGGGCTTTATTCTTCTTTTAAAAAAAAATGTCCTAATCTAAGTGACTGAAGGAAGGCCTCGTGCAGGGTCTCTAATATAAAGAATGCTTACAGAAACAGATAAGAAACTGCTATTTTCCCAGGCATCTGTTAAATCTCTAACCCTGAAAGCTTGGCACAGGGGTGTTTACATTTCAAGAGGATGTAGTTAGGTTACTAGAGACAATTATTTACAATGCCAAAGTAGGGATCCATGGTTATTTAGGTTTCCTAAATAAAGGCTGTCAGAAGGGGAGGGGGACTTGATTCTTTCCCCAGGCATCGGTTTCTTACCGTGTTTTTATAATTTCATTTTATAACCATATCTGGTTTCACCATCGCAATAGTATTGAGATAAATGATAGGCTTTTGAGGAAGACATGTGATATCTTTCAGTTGATTCTGAGTTGTGGGGCCAGCTTCAGGGTAGGAATGCATCAGTTTTTACCAGAATTCCTTACAGCACTAAATCTCCTTTGGCAGCAAAGATTCAACAACTATCACTAAACTCTAGTGTCTTGGAAGATTCTGCTAAATGATGAGCTGATTGACATGATTTATATAGCAGCTTCGGCAGAGTCAGTGTAATCTTTGGCCCATCAGGAAAGAAGAGAATGAAAGAAAGTTATCTCCAGACCAAACTAAAAATATTGAAATGTTTCTATCCAAATTCTTGAAATTGCTGCTGACTTCTTCTTGCCAATAGGCTTTAGTTCTCACTCTTTTTTCTGCCTACTCCTCCCACACAATTGTCATTTGGCTGATTCCCTTGCCTATTTCATGTCTCTGTTTAAATTAACATCTCAGAGAAATAGTGAACTCTAATTGAAATTGCATGACATGCTCTGCTTAATTTTTCATCATCATTATCACTACTGAAGTAAACATTTTCCTCTTGTGTATTCCTATATCATTCAATGGATTGAAATCTTCAAGAAGGTAAGGAAATTGTCTGTGAATATTATATTTACAGTCTCCTGAAAAGTTTCACATTCTGTGTTTAACTAGCAACGCTATTTTCTTCAACTGAGGTGTTGAGGAAGTTCTTGGACTTTAACTTAGGTTTTCATTAATTTTTTCCTATCACTTAGAGGCTCTAAATCTAGGTGTGAATAATGAAACTCAATGCAATTCAACTTAGCTTGTCCCTAGTAACCAATAGAATTTTGGAGATTCCAAATGTGTGTAACAAACAAAAATCTTTAATAGATATTAATGAGATATGAAAAGAGTAAGGAGGAAAAATGCCACATTTTTACTTTTTCTCAGAGCATGATTAGTTTTTTGGTTATTCTAAAACAAATTCTTAAACCTTTACAAAATATTCTAATTCATACTGCTTCATTGGAATTTTTACTCTTCATCATATGAAGGAAACTATTACATTGGTGACACTGTTGATAGCCAATGAATTATACATAACTTTTGGTACACTTTCTCTGCTTCAGCTCCTCTCAATAAATCTGAGTGTGACCTGGGATTTGCTTCATCCAATACAATTTGGCAGAAACAACACTACGATGTTTCTTTCCAGTTCTAAGCCTGCAGACCTCTGGAAGCTTGTGCTGCAGGGTTCTTGGGTACCTGAACATGGACCAAAGAAGTCCACCTGCCCAGCTGGAGTGACTGTGTACAGGGATGTAGCAGTAAAACCACAGGAGAGGGAGAGATGATGAGACTACATGAAGAGGGACAGATGAAGAGGAGCTTCTTCCACCTTTGCATTTCCTCTGTGCCTCTGTATGTGACCTCCTTCTCCAATAATCTATAAAGATTCTGGTTATTGAACTTAATAATCCAGTATTCTCATTTTAAGTAATTATATCTTCAAGGGATTTATTTCAAAAGAAGCTCATATTTGGAAATTCTAGGTGAACATGCATTTGAAGTGACATATTTCAATGCAGTATACCAGCGATCTCAGTAAGACAGCTGATTTCAGTCTTCTAACTCCAGCTGAAAGCAGCCACATCATACTGAGAGTCCAGCTGACCTCAGCCCTCATGAAAAAATGGTGAAATAAACTAAAAGTGATTGTTGCCATTACTCTGGTATGTTATCGTGTTATTTGCTGCACAGCAATATAGAACAGAAAGACTGGTTAAAATTCTTCCCAATTTCCTCAGGGCTCATACTAAGACTATGCCAACCCAATGTGTTAACACATAGTAAGTGAATGACTGAGTGAACACAATGAACACTAAACATCGAACTTTAATCTGTTTACTGTCTAGCAAACATGTTCTAAGCAGAAGCATCACAGAGAAGCACAATTCAAAAACAACGGTGAGCTACCACAACCAGAGTCACTATTTCTCATGGTGGTTTGATTCAGTGAAGTTGTAAAGTCATCTGTTTATGCTAGCTAATTTTACAATAAAGGATTATAGTTAATTTAAAATGTCCTTTGGACAAAAACAATTATTTTGTTAGTCAATTTGAACTTTTACTTATTGATTAACACTGCCAGCATTAGCTGGGGTTTATTTAATATTGCTTTATAAAATGTTTATGACACTGGATCCTATTTAGTTGCAGTAACAACACTGAGATCAACGGTTTCAATTTCCCTCTTAGATAAGGACATAAATTACAAATAATTCCTTTTCCTCTCCCCATCAAGTATTCATGTACATGATAACTTTATGAAAGTAATCCTTTTGTCCTCCTGGTTCTTTAATGAACTTGAATCTTCTGGAATTTTATGTTTAAAAATCTGCCTTGATGAACCACTTCTTAGCTATATTTAACCCGGTTGTTTATACAGTGGTTAATTTGAAAGATGTCTCACTCTTTAAAGCACATTTACTATTTTCTAATAAAAAAAATCATGCACTGTTTTTTCCCAGCCCATGATATTTTTCCCTGTAAAAAAGTATGACACTAAACTTAGTGAGGCCTTAAGCAACTCAGTAAGACTCTGTCTCTAAATAAAATATAAAAATGGGCTGGGAATGTGGCTCAATGGTTAAGCACACGTGGGTTCAATCCTTAGTACCAAAAAATAAAATGCTGATACTAAAGTGTTATTAATTCCTCTAGTAATTTTCAAAACATTTATGGAGATATAAAACTATGATCAAAGATTAATATTTCTTAAAAACGCATATGACCAATTCAATATATTGATTTGCATTCATGTAGAATATTTAACAAAGGAAATCTTAATCTCTGTTCTTTGTTTTCAACAACATATTATTTTAAGAAAAATGTCAAAGAAAACGCAATTTGTACTCTGTCCAAATTTAATTGTTAATTTTCTTCACTTTAAAATAAATAGACCACAAGTTTTAATCATTCATTGTATAAATATTAGATTTTCATAGGAAACTCTATAGAAAGTTGCCACTCTGTTCTGTATAGAAATGTACTCATAGATATATTTTGCACTCCTAGGAAGAGAACAATTATCTGAGAACAGTAAGATAATAATCTAGTTATTTAAAAAACAATAAAAAGTCCCCTTTCTTGGTTGCATGGCATCATTCTTTCTGACTTTCAGTCTAAAAAAATAAATCGAATGAATTTTTGTGACTAAATTGTAGAAGTCATATATAGATATGAATCTAAAATTGTTCTAATGTGTTTTAACTTTATTTATTCAAGCAGAAGTGGCATTTCTTTTATTATTCTTTGGAATCACATAAAATCACCAAACACAACTATTAAATGTAATAGCTGTACACATTAGAAATTCAAGGTTGAAGTAACTAGAATGAAACAGCAGATTTTAAAGGAACAAGACTGTCACTTAGTGTCAATGTTACAATTCCATTTATCAGCTCCATTAACTTAATGGTCAGAAAAAAATTCTCCATACTTTCTTCTCCCTGGTGCATATTCGCTCTCACACACATCTGAACTAATGCTAATGGTAAAGTGATGCTATCAGCATTCTTTTATGTAGCTTTTATTGTTTTCCATAAAATTCTGGTACTGAGATAAAACTAATGATTTTATACATCTGGCCTAGCCACACAAACTCCATTTTTACTTTTCTAATTTTCATGCAAGCCTTCTTTTCCACTCTTTTAACTTAGAATAGTTTTGTCCCCTGAAAGTTGAAATATCAAAGAATCAGAAACCTCATCAAAGAAAAACAGGTGCTTCACTACTTTTTGATTGTAGATCTTCATGTGAAGCCTTTTAGATGAGTATTTATCTCTCCAGTCCTCATTTATATTGCACATGGTCACACAATAGACTTTCTGGTATTTAATGCTGAAAACCCCAATTGGTGATGTGTAGTAAAATTTTACTGCTTGTCTCAGTAAAAAGAAAAGAAAAAAAAAGTAACAATTCCTATACCTTCTTTGCAGTTGAAAAGTTCAACCTTTATCTCTTTAGCCAGCTTTAATTCAAAATAGGTCTCTTTCCACAGAGAGGAGAATTGCTGAAACATCAAGCCTTTTATAGCAATCCCTTTGCAAGCTGATTTGCCTGCTGATGCACATGCATTTCCCCTTCTCCCAGGGAGTTTATATGTTTCTTTTATAGAGAACTCTTACCTGATGGATGTGTCAATAATGCACCTTTTTCTGGTTTTGCCAATATTTTTGTGTGTATACATTTATACATATTACATATGCTGTTTTGTTAATCGGTTACACACTTCTAAAATCACTTGGAATCTTTTGAGAGTCCTGGAATACATCCAGAATATTTGAATGAAAATGGATAAATTAAATTGACATGCTATTTATTGGTGCAAATCAAGACGTTACAGTTGTAGGTACCCAATCATAGAGATAATTATCTCACTCAATTCCTGCAATGCTCAGCTCTTTTAATGTATACATATATTTCTGAAATACCTAACTAATGCTATACCCTTCATTGCTTCATTTCTTTGACATTTGAATGAGATGTTAAATATATAGAAATAATACTTAAAGAAAGAAGTTTACGCCTTCTTTGCTTTTATTCTCACATTAGAATGCATACCCTTTGCTCTTGTTTTAATTTTTTCTTATTTCTTTTTTTGAGAAAACATTTTTGCTATATTTTCTCAAAGGTTTGCAAAAAATAGCAGCCAGAATACTTCAATATAATTTCACTGCTTACCAGTTGTGTAACTTTGGTTTAATCACATAAAATTTGCTGTTGTTACAATTATTTTAACTTGTTCCAAGGGATAATAATCACCGTTTATTTCACATAGTTTTGTGAAAACTTATGTGAAATAAAATATAGTGGGCTTTGTCTGAAAACCGTACAACTCCATACATAAAATGTGAAATAACTATACTAAAATGAACACAATGTTAATTCAAATAGGTTTTCTTTTAGACATCTAAGAATATTGTTGATAAGGAATGCTAAGTACAAATAAAACAAAAATGACATAATAATACATTTGAGCAAACTATAGTTCCTCACCTCTGTAAAATGCAGTCATTGAACACATATAAGAAAAAAATGTAGTTTTCTCTGAAGATTGACTAGATACTTGTTTTATTTAAATAAAAATGTTTACTTATAAATATTAATATGTTTGATCTGGTGTGTAAGTTTTGTAAATTCTTTAAGTGAGGGAGTAAGATGATGGACTTTAGAATAGAAAATAGTTATTTTTCTAAATGATAGATTTTCTGAATTTTTATGGGATGTAAAGTGAACTGTAAGGAATAGTGGGTCAGGCCTGCTCATTTTCCACACATGAAAAACCTGCATTTAATTTCAAATGCATTGCATCTCCTGAGGTTCTGCCCTTTATATTTTTACTTATCCTCTGCAAAGCAAGCAGTATGTAAGATTTCTACTTCATTTCTACATTTCACTCAAATGCACTTTACCAAATTGAGATAGAAAGTGTGAAGTGTGACTGGTTTCCATTTTTAACTCCCTCTACCAGGTGCTCTTAAAACTTGCCAAGTGAAATTTTAATCTCCTGGATAAGTATTGAAATCTATCTCTCACTTTATAATTATTTAAGATGTATGCTTAATTATTCACCAGACTTTTTAGGCATATCCTTTGCTACTTAAATGTATTTTTCCAATTTTTGATGAAATATTTTGTTGTAATATTTCTGCAGTCACTAAGAAAATTTAGGCTTTTATATCTACTTCATCTTTGTGATTTAAAATTAGATTCTATTGTTCAATAAAAAGTTTATGTTACCAAATTGGAAAATAAATTAACTAAAAAGTAAGCATATTTAATTAGATTTTGCATACACAGACACAAGATGAGGATATTCATCACTACCACATGATAAATAACATTTTTCACTGCTGGGGATTGAACCTAGGGCCTTTCACATGCTAGGCAAGTGCTCTAATACTGGACAACATCCCCAGCCCAGAAAACAGTTTTCTAAAATCTTTAGAATAAATGAAAATACATAAAAAATAAAAATAAAGATGTCAACATAAAATTTCAAAGTTTGAATTAGCTCTACAGAAAAAGACATCTTATATTATTACTATAAATAATGTGATAAAAATATACCTGATCAGTCTTTCACAGGATACTGGGGAAATACCACTGTAACAGATGTAAGTCTACTAGTGCTATCTAGAATAATCAATGTTGTCCTTAATTTACAATAATAGATTTTTTAACCAATCCACAGACACATGTAATAAAAAATTTACATCTTACACAGTTACATATTAAATAAAGAAGATGGATGACATCAGGGGAATCAAATAATGTATTAAAAAATTACAAAGTTTTCTTATTAAACATTTTTATAAAATTTAAACTAATGTTACTCATAATTAGCTGACAAACAGGTATTCATACAATCAATTAAAACAAAATACAATTATTTGATGTAAAACTATTATTCCTATTTAAAATAAATAGTGAAATAATGTAGAGAACTTGTAACCTAATACATTAGTTCTCCTTCTTATTCCTGAGGGATACATTATAAGACTCCAGTGAATATCTGAAATTGAAGATAGTACTGAAATTTATATGAAATATGTTCTTTTCTACATGTATATACCTATAATAAATATTAGATTATGAATTAGGCAAAGTAAGATATTAACAATAGTAATAAAAGAGTAATAACAATTAAATACATTTTCATTTTATAATAATTAAAATTATGTAAATGTGGTTTCTGTCTCTCAACATTTATTTACTTGTGTGTTATTCAGCTTCTCATTGCTGTGATCAAAATATCTGACATGAATAATTTAGAAAAGAAAGTGTTTAGTTTGGGTTCACAGTTTCTGAAGTTCAGTCCATGGGTCTACTAACTCCATTGCTTTGGGTCTGGGGGAAGTTGAACACCAAGGCAGAAGGGTGTGGTGGAAGAAAGCTGCTTGGTTCATGGTAGCCAGAAAGCAGAGAAAGCAAGGAGCCAGGGACAAGATATAATCCTCAAGGGAATACACTAGTTACTTACTAACTTCATCCAGCCACATCCCACATGCCCACAGTTATCACTTAGTAAACCATTCAAATTTTTACTCTATTAAATGGATCAATTCACTGCTTAGGTCACAATTCTCATGACCTAATCATTTTATCTCTAAACATGAGATATTTTGGAGACATCTCATAAATAAGCAATTTATTTATTTATTTATGTGGTACCAGGGATCAAACTCATGTCTTCACATGTGGTCAGCAAGTACACTCCTACTTAGCTATATCTCCAGTTCTCTTTATTTTATTTTGAAATATGGTTTTACTAAGTTACCCAGATGGCTTTGAACTTATGAAGCAGGAGGCCTCATCTCCCAAGTCACTACAATTACAGGCATGAGCCACTATGCCTGGCTTCAAAATATGTTACTATATTGTAGATCTTAGCAACCTCTGCATGCATCGAATTTTTTTCCTTGTTATCAAGAAAACTTAAAATTTTTCACTTAATGGAATTATTTTAAAGCTTCTCTTTGTCATATCTGAATTGCCAGCATTTTTACTCTTGTACTTTGAAGTTATTATTAAGTAGCTTTGAGGGTTACTTGAACATATAATGGCTACTAAGTACTAATGGGCAGTTGGCACGTATAGCATGGATATGGATAATGTGGGCAAAGGGACGAGTCATGCCCTTGACATAATGGAGCTTCATGGTGTGAGATTTTATCACATTATACATAATGGTACAATTTAAACTTATAAATTACTATTTCTGGAATTTTATGTTTATTATTTTCAGGCTGAAGGTGAAATATGTATTTTATTATATATGTGTTTATATTATAAAATTAATTTCTCAAGTATATATATACATATATGCTAACAATAAAGAAAACAAAGCAAAAGAACAAGAGAAAGATTTCAATGGATATGAAAGCAAAACTATTTAACAAAAGTAGTTCCTCTGTATCTAAAGAGGATTGCTGCCAGGACCTTCTGTAGATACCATATTCTAAGAAAGTTTGTGTTCCTTATATAAAGTGGCGTAGTATTTGCACATCCCCTGGGTACTGTATTCATCTCTTGATTGCTAATAATACCTGAACAACATAAATACTGTGTAAATATTTGTTATTCTGTTTTGCTTAGGGAGTAATGTCAAGAAAAACAGACTATACATGCCCAGGCATAATGCAAGAATCCTAGGTCTAACTACATAGTACATGCCAGGAATAACATAACAAATTTTAATAATGTTTTTTGATCCAAGTTTGTTTGATTCCCTGGAAGAGGAACTTACAGTCATGTAAGGCTAACTGTAAATGCTGTAACATATGATCTTACATTAAACTACTAGTACATCATAAATTTTCAAAAGAAAATATTTTTATTAATATTATCCTGAAACTCTAGATAACAAATATAAAAACATAGATTCCATAAATCATTGATTTTATATGGATATAATAATTGTTTCTTGCCTTTGTTGGCAAGAAGACAACTCTCTATTAATTGCATAAAAACAGGGCATTTCTAAATTTACTTTATTCATTAATTTAAATTTGTATTAAGCAATTTACATATATTCCATTCTCACCCTTGCTATTCCATGCTTTAATTAGCTTGATTTAACTGGACTGTCTAGATAGGTCACAGTTCTCAAGTTTAATAAAATGGAATAAAATAGGTTTAATAGAAATTCATAAATTATCAATGTTATTTGGAGTAATACATACATAATTCATTTTTGTCAATGCCCTGTGCATTTTGTAACTTGAGAGTAAACTCAGGAAGTAAGAATGTTCTATATAATATCCTTATTAGCATATCTTTAAAAATATAAAATATAGTAATCTGGAACCATGAGGACCGATTCCAAAGAACTTATTTTTTTGCTATGAATTTGAAGTTAGTTCTGTTAAGAAAATAATATTAAGGAACTAGTAAGTATATGGCCACATTCAAGTACCAACAAAATTTATGTAAAAACACCAGAATAACAGACTCAGTTCAAATTACACCAGTAATTAATTGAAACCTAATTTGGCATTTTCATAGAAGACTCTATCCGAACAGAGTTCATTTGTAGGATCTGACATGGAAAGGATTTCCTCTCACAAGTTGGTCAGCAATAAGGAAAATGGGTAAGACAGAGGTAAAATTCATCAATATAAAATGTCAAGAAAAGATTAGAAACAGCAGTTATTTAAGCACTTGAAGAAAGCATAAAGATTATTAATATATAGAGAAAGAAAGCAGTTATTACTTTAAGATCTAAACAAGTATCAGTAAGACCCAATAAGTGATTTTTAAAACACTGAAGATTTCAATGCTAAGGAAATACAAAACATCCATGAATAATATATAAATATATGAAAAGTTTAAAATATCACTAATAGGGTATATGCAAATTAAAGTAAAACTACTATTTTATTCTCAAACTATTAGCTAAATTAACATTGCAGAATGTGTATTGGTTCTGGTGAGACCACAGATTGGCATTTATTTTTGAGAAAATTTTCAGAAAACTATAAAAATGAAAATAAATATTTGATCCAGAATCCTACTTGTAAATCTAACTTGATCAAATAAATATACCAAAGCATAAAGATGTATATATATAAAAAAACTTAATTTGTTATGGTATCAGGGTCATGGGTGTTTATATATGTCTAAACTAATCAAATTTGATATATAAATACATAATATCAACTCTAGTTTATATTGTTAATTATTCCTCAATAAAGCTGTTAAAAATTTAAAAAAATGAAAATAGAACTTGCTCTTAAAATTTTTACACAAATAGAATCTAATGTAGAAAGGTGTGACCATGTTTAATGTCTCCATATTTAAACAATTTCAAAATAGTTGAAGTAGGTTAGGACAAGAAACATCAAGATTACATATAAGCGAACACCTGCTGTACAAATTGACTGAATTCTTGTGTTTCCTGCTCTCCATCTTTAGAAACTGTCCACTAAATTAGCCATAAATTGCAAATAATTAGTGAAGTTTACAACATGACAGCAAAAGTAAACAAAGATTTTATTAATAGATTTAATTTTAAGAAACAAGTAGCAGATGGAGGCCAGTTGAAACAATTAGAAGAAATCACAGCCAATAATAAAAGGACTATGAATCTCTGGCATAGATGGAATCTTCTTTAGACAAATCTTTTGTGATCTAGGTCAGACTCGACTCTGGTATTTGAATTTAGCAGTATGATTTTAAATGCAGGCTTTAATTTAAAAATATATCTAAAGGAGAACTAGGAACTAATATTACAGAAATACTTAATATTGATAGAAAAAAAGAGATGGATAATAAACATAAACAATCTTAAAGGCCTACTTTGCAACTAACAGATCGTAGAAAGAATGAATAAATACAAAGGAGAAATATAATTGTCATATAAATAATGAGGTTAATTTTTTCATGTAATTTTATGTTTTATTATTTTGAAAGACTCTTGAATGCTTAGAAATACGGCTGGAAGAGTTAAATGAAATGAAAATAAAATCCATGAAAGTCACATGAAAATTTTAGTTTCTATAGACACAATATCTTTAAAGTGCTATTCTCTTTATATCCTAGTTATTTATTTAATAGAAAAGTTACATGCCTTTCACTTTTAAGCTTTACAGACAGATTTACATAAACATCTTTTATCAATAAATGCCTGCAATACCAGATATTTCTGGTATAACAGAAAGGGTGGCAGTTTTAGTGTGGCATTATGGACATCTGTTTTTCTTCTGATGTACCCACAGGATAATGACTGTGATAATTAGCTGCTCATACTTGGATGGTATTCTCATTCTTGTCAAAAGTTGCTATGAGCCCAGTAGTAGCAACAGATAATTAACGCCTATGGAACACTGCATGACTGAGACAAAAGTGTACTCAGTTCTGAGAGAAAAGGCACATTGAGTTTCAAGATGCACTAAATAACTATGCACAATTCAGTTGACTACTACCAAGTATGATTTACTGGGAAACATCTCTGCCAGGACATAGGATATGGCCTGAATCTTTTGCTATAAATATATATGTATGTATATCTATACATATTTACATACATATATATGGCAATTTTAATTAAGACTGATGATTAATTAATAAGACTGATGATTAATTAATGGAATTATGGAGGTCATATCAATGAAATGTCATCATCAATGAGGAAGAATTCCATAATTTATTTCATCAAAATATATTATCTCTATTGTGTTAGTGTAGGAATCACATTTTTTGTTCAAGGAAACAGTATATACAAAATTAATTGGACATTCAGGATTATGGATGGCAGGGAATATTGCAAAAAAGAAAAGGAAAAAAGAAAGAAAATCAGTCCAAGGTCTATATACATATATGCAGATGGCAGAACATAAGAAAATAGCTTATATATTTAATAAAATAAATGTATTAGTGTAAGAGATTCAATATTAATGTACATACTAATAAAAATTTAAATGAGCCTAATACATGACATGCCATGTGCTGCTCAGATAGGATTTAACTAGTGTGACTTTAGTGATCATAATAATTAAAATAACTCCTCCTGACCAAAAGTTATCCCTAGATTTACTTACATTATTTTTATAGCATATAGCGCCATTTGATACAATACATGCTTTAATTGTCCATTCCTTCACTGTCCTCCTCCTCCCCACACCCACACTGACAAGGTAAGAGGTCAAGGGTACCATCCTTGTGCACAAGCCTCCCTAAAGCTAAGAGCAAAGCCTGGTACAAGTAGGATTCAATAAATACTTATTGAAATAGTAGTCTCCATTAATATCTAGAATTAAAAATCATGTTAAATTTTCTGAAGTAGAAAAAATGTACACAATAAAAGTCTTGATCTTTAAACAAACAACGCTATTGTAAGGAGTTTGATGTCCGCTCCAATCATTCTTAAGCCATTGCTTTTTCTTACTAACTAGATAAAAGGCATTTTACCTGCCATTGAAAAGAAAATCGTATGTATTTACAGATCAAAGGAACAGAAAATGTGTGCCTTTTAGAGTCATTATATTTACAACTGACAAAAGACTTCAATTTAAGAAACTTCAAGTATATAATAATTGATTGGCTCATATAAATAGAAACACTAAAAATAGCTCAAGTAAGAACTTACCTGATTTGAAGTATATAAAACACAAGATTCTGTTAAGTTTTTCTCTCTGCTGTGCACAAGGCTCTCTACTTCAGCAGATTTCCTTCACAAATATCAATTGATTGCCAGAGCTTCTCTTGCTAAAACTTTAAGGTCCATGGGGAGGAGAAAACATCACTCCTAAAACATAGGAAGGTAAAGACTTTTCTTTCCTAGACTCCCATGAAACATCTTTAAAATTAGACAGGGTTGAGTTGAGTCCTATGCCATTCTCTGAGGCCAGGTATTTAATTGAAATTTGACATTGAATCTGAGAGTGGAATGAATGCCACTGAAATAGCTTTGTTCCAAAGGAGAGAGCAAAGATTCCTCAAGTGACATCTGAGTGAGCTACAGTTAACTGCAGATGTGTTAGAAAGTTTGGATGGTAGCAGCCCATGGCTGTTACGAAGGCTTACTTCTCTTTGGAATACTTGGGCTTGGATGTTCTTACTTGTTGTCAGTCAATAGGTAAAACAAGTTGCTAAATAACTTCAAAGGTGTAAAATAAGGAAAAGTCCATTCAGAAATTTTGAAGCATTATTCATTTTATTGGATTTCTCTTTTCTGTTTAGATTATAGTAAAAAACATGATAATAAACTCTTGGAAAGTTTCCAAGAGACAGGAAAAATACTGAAAATTTAGAAAAATGTGTGTGGTAAAGAATTAGAGGAAAATTAATCTACATAAGACTACTATGGTTTATTTAGAATTTTTAAATCATGAAAATATTCACTTTGTTGACCCTGTTTAACCTAATTCTCCACTCTATACTTTTATAGATGTGGTGCTTGATACATTTCGAGTAAGGTGTAGTACAATAAATATTTCAAGTGAAAATTATAATAATAAAACCAAAATGTTTAGGCACTCAAGCATAATTCATTTTGCTAAATATTTTATGTAAATTAACCTATTTTTATTGGAACAACTTTAATTCAGATATATATTATTTTATGTATATAATTAAGTTTGAAGAATTCTAATACTTCCATAATTTCAGAGGTAGTGATTTTGCAGTAGCAGCACTTGATTCCAAATCTTTCAAGCTGCAATAACCATGTTGCCTCTCATGATTTATAGATGTTGTTTTCTGTCTAGAATGTTTATCTAATTTCTCAGATACTGATCTTCCACTGACAACGTGTATGGAGAAGCTACTGTGAACTATGTTGGGCATCTAAAATAAGATGAGAAAAGACCAATGTCCTTAGGGAACCCACAATTTGTTCTGGAAAATAAGAAGGTAGACAGATAATTACATAAATAATGAATTAGTAATTCAATTCTATTAATTGTAAATTAGGCAATTGAACTAATTATCCCATTGAGAATCAGAAAAGATGGAAAATATAAAAGTACTTAAAATTGCCAGAATGCTAAATAGGAAACATGGAAAATAAGAAAGACTCTGAGGAAAAGTGATATTATTTTTCATTTCAGTTTATTTCCATATATTTCTATATGAAAGACATAGTCAGTACTTACATATATAATGGAGAGTAAAAAATATTAAAAATAAGCAAAGATGCAGCAACATAAAATGAATACAAGTGAGCAAATAGACACAGATGAATACCTCAAGAAATCTGAGTAAAATGAATTAGCATATTTAAAGAAATGAGGCTAAATGTGGTGGCACAGGCCTGTAATCCCAGTGGATTACAGGATCCCAAATTCAAAGCTAGTCTCAGCAACTTAGTGAGGCGCTAAGCAAATTGGGTGACCATGCAGGTCAACCAAATCAAGAGAGGAACAATCTTCATGCAATCTGAATGAAAAAGCAATTGATCAGATGAAGGCAAAGATGAACAGCAAGGGGGAACTAACAGAGAACAAAAATACACACAACTTGAAAAATTATAGGCAAGAACCTAGAGTTTCTGAAATTATTGAATTATCTTAGGGGAAGTGTTCTTTATTCATTATACATTTATTTTCTTTCCTTGTACTCTGTTACTGTGACTATAACTATTGAGACAATGTGTATTATATATATTAAGTTTTTCATGGTTTGTAAAAACATCCCTGAGGGAAAAAGAAGAAATAAGCTAACTAAACACAAATCCTGGATGAACATATAGAATTAATCAATAAAAAATTATTAGCTTCATTAAGGCATGTTTATTAACAGAAAATACTCATTAGCCTCAAATGATGAAATGCCATATGAGACAGTCTATATTTTAATGTATAAATAAAATTTCAAATACCAATATAAAAACAGAAAAAAATAAATAAAACCAAGAACCAGATATGTAGTGACTGAGAGAAGGTATTCAATGGCAGCAGGGCTCGTAGTTTTTATCTAAACAAAGTTTTTTTCCTCTTCTGTAGCTCTCCCTATCATGTCTTCCGACCTAATTCCCGAGCCTTGATCTGTAGTCTTTCAGGTAACTACATGATTTTTCCAATATCTTAATGATAAATATTAATCCTTCCAAAATTAGCCAAAAGATCTTAAAGCAACTTGGTCAAAAAGGAAACAAAAATATTAACTACATAATAAATAGAAATGGCAATAAAATATCTGAAAGGATAAAGTTTGGTTTATGTAGTTCCAAAAACAATGTAAACTGTGTGTTATGACCTAAATAAATTATGCTTCCTGGGAATATAGAAATACAAGAAAAATTTTTTAAAATGAGAGTAAACATGGTAAATTATAAATAAATTATAAATGAGTGAATTAGGAAATGGAAAAACAGAAAAGTAATAATTACAAGAGGTAATTGGGAAATGTATAGATTCCAATACAATGTATAATAGTAATGATAACAACAGAAATAACTACATATCAAAAGAAGTGAACAAAATCATAAAAGGATATTTTGACTGACATTTTCAAATCATATTACTGGTAGTTATCAGCAAAAACGTCAGAGTAAGGTGTTCTGAAAATGCTGTTATGAAAAGATAAGAAAATTAGCTAAAAAAGAATCAGAATCAACTTTTTCAGAATTTGGAGAATCAAGCAAACTTTGCAATAGTCCCCAGAACATTTATTCAAGAAAAATTTTAGGATCTCAATAATGACAGGGAATAATGGAGGATGTTAATTTACCCTATTCCCCACCCTCCCTCTTTCACCCGGGGGTTTCCTTGAAAAACAAAAATCTGAATTCCTGATTAAAAAAAAACCAGAAAAACACAAAACAGTGTGGGCGGAGGGGCACATGTTAGGTTTGGAAATTCTTTCGAGATCTTTTCCCAGAGAATTTTTATTATTTTACCCTATGTGGTCTTTCCCTGGAATATTCCACATGCAAAGCTTCCTTTATTTAAACAGATACGGGGCTTGCCAAATGTACACAGACTTTGTTCTTGTGTACATTCTTGAGTTCTTTGTCATAAACTGTCACTGAAGACTGTGGCACAATGTAGCTGCCTTGCTGCCTAAGGTGATGGATCACAGTTGGGGAAAAACAGGCTAATCAAAAAGCTTAAAAGGGAAATCTAAGGGAGGAGATGCTAGAGTGTGAAGGGTCAGCTTGCTCTTTTGCAACTCACTCTTGTGGGAACTAAGAGTCTCCTAAGAACTACATTAATCTCTTCTGCAAACAGAGCTCAAAGTGATCTAACCACTTCACTCTGGGTCCCAAATCAGGGTGAAGCTGAAACTTCCAATCCATGAACTCATGCTGGGCAAAGTTCCACCACATGGATCCTCAGGGAAATGATTTTAAGAAAATGATTTTAAGAAAGATCAGCTGAGGATTGACTACAGCCTAACTGACCTAGAAAGGGAAACATAGCCAGTTCTTCATACCTATGGGTTCTGCATTAATGGATTTAACTACTATTTGAAAATATTTTAAAATAAATTATGTCTGTACTGAATTTGTGCAGACTTTTTTTCCTGGTTTTGCAATAGTCCTAAGAACATTCTTTCAAGAGAAATTTGGGGATCACATAATCACAGTGAATTTTAATTTGCCAGCATTTTAATTTGCTTTATTCCTAGTTATTGTTCCATAAACAATAAAGTAGGAGAACTATTTACATAACGTTTCCATTGTGTTATTTATTATGAGTAATCTAGAGATAATTTAACGTGTACAGGAAAAAGAGTGTAGGTTTTAATGCAAATACTACACCATTTCTTATCAGAGATTTGAGCATCTTCAGAGGTTTCTCTCACACAGGGGATGCCAGAAATAATTTTCCAAACATACCAAAGGATAACTGTTTTCCAGCTTACCTTGTTCTAGCCTTTGAGTCATCAAAGAGAAAGAATATCTGAAAAAAGAGATGCAGCTGTAAAGCCTATAGCCCACAGGCTCAGACTGACTGAGACCAAACCACAGGACTACAGAATATGTGCCCTTTGCCACACCTCACTACCTGTTACAGTGATGAGGTGTTCCCCCCAAACTCCTGTTAATATTCAGAGATCCTGCAGGAATATTCAGAGGTAAAATGATTAGATTATGCAAACTGTATACTAATTGGTTCATCCTAGTTTAAACAGACTGAGTGGTAACTGTAGGCAGGTTAAGGCATGACGGGAGTGGGCGGGTCACTAGAGGCATGCTTTGGAATAGTGAATCTTCCCTGTGCCCCTTCCCCCACTATCCTTCTTGGTAGTCATGTCCTGCAATGCTTTACTCTACCTCAAACTTCCACCATAATATTCTGCCTTACTTGGGCCCGAGCTATGGAATTGTTCCACTATGGACTGAATCTCTGAAACTGTGAGCCAAAATAAACTTTTCTTCCTCTAGATTGTTTCTGTTGGGTCCTTTGGTCATAGTGAAGCAAAGTTAAGTAAAACTCCACCACATCAATGAGACTATTTTATAATGAGAAAAGACTATATGTCAAAGATTTGCATACTTCAGGTCTTAATTAAGAAGAAATCTCTAGGAAACCCAAAGACCATAGGAGATACAAAAATAAGAACACTAGAGGAAATTTTAGCCCCTGACACCTAAAACTAAAGCAAACGCTATCACTCCACTCCTAGCCACATGAACATAAAACCTCCCACAAAAGGCTAAATGATTTGCTTCCAGTCCCTTTTACCCAGGTCAATAGAAGAGAAAGCAACAGAAGATAAAAAGCACTAGAACCAGACTCATGAAAGGCAGAAATTTTAGAAAAAGTAAAATTTAGTCAAAATATGACTGGGCAATACCATTCTAAGATATATGGCAAGAAAATTAAAACCATACATTTGCAAAAAACTTGTACATGACTTTGTATAAATTCTGTACAAAGAAAACTTATTGTTACAGTCTCCAAATAGAAAGAACGTACTTTTTCATCAAGTGATGAAACAAAAAAAATTCATATACCCATAAAATGTGACTATTTATCCACAAAAAGAAATGAAGCATTAATTCAGGCTACAACACAGTAAACCAGGAAAATACTATTCTTAGTAAAAGAAGCCTCCCACCAAAGACCACATAGTGTGTGATTATGATGCAATTTATATGAAATGTCCAGATTAGACAGATTTACAGAAATTATAAGTAAATCTTGGGTCCTGTGGGGAAAGGAAAATGGAAGGAAATGACTGTTCAAAGGCATGAGATTTATTTTCTTGTGCTGATGAAAATATCCTGCCATTAGTGGTGATAGTTGTGTAAACTAAATCCACTTAATGTTATATTTTAAAAGGATTAATTTACAGTATGTAAATGAAATTTCAATTAAAATATTCTGTAGCACAAATAAAATATTTTCAAATATAAGTATATAGAGACAAGATAAAACATAAATTAGTGAATATAAAATATACAAAAACATTATAATACTCTATTACCTATTATAATCAGAATCTCTGGAAAAAATGCTACTTTAAGTGACTAACCATATTTTAATACTGATTAAAGAATGATATAAGCCAAGTGCAGTGGTGCATGCCTATAAGCCCAATAGCTCAGGAGACTAAGGCAGGAGGATTGCAAGTTCAAAGCCAGACTCAACAAAAGCAAGGTGCTAAGCAACTCAGTGAGACCCTGTCTCAAAATGAAATACAAAATAGGGCAGAGGATGTGGTTCAGTGATTGAGTACCCCTGAGTTCAATCCCCAGTATCAAAACAAAAATGATGTAAATAATATTCTTAGATTTAATGACTCAATATATAAGGATATATTGCTTTCCTGCTAGTGATTTTTGATACATAAAGGCCTAAACCAAAATTGAAACTTTTTAAATTGTTGACATACTATTCTAGAATGTATATGAGATGCGACAGTCCTATGCCTAACTTGTCAGTTTTTATGTTGTGAAAATTGACATGTATCATAGACTTAATAAAGGTAAATTACTCATATGATACCAAGAATAATAAGCACACAATAGTTAACATGAAGATTTAAGAGGGAAAGGAAGTGTTAAAGCTAGCAGAAAGAATATGTATATTTTTTACCTCAAGGTTACAAAATTTTCTTGTATTATTTAAAATTTTCAAAACAAATGGTGAAAAATAATATTTTTAATTACACTAAAATTACTTATTTCCACATAAAAAGGGCAAAATTTTCAATTGACCAAAGATAGATTTGAGCTTCTTTTTGCAATATCTTCAATGATAAGGCATATGTCTATCATATTCATAATATTGATATTGATCATTATTTTCATTAAACATATACAGCTAATGTTTAACATAATCATTATATAAAAGAAAGAACTACAAACTAATTTTAGAAAAGATAGGAAATGGCATGAAAAAATAGACAATTAAAAAGTACAGAGCTGGCCAGGCGCGGTGGTGCACGCCTGTAATCCCAGCACTTAGGGAGGCTGAGACAGAAGAATTGCGAGTTCAAAGCTAGCCTCAGTAATGGCGAGGTGCTAAGCAACTTAGTGAGACCCTGTCTTTACATAAAACACAACATAGGGCTGGGGATGTGGCTCAGTGGTCGAGTGCCCCTGAGTTCAATCTTCAGTAGCAAAAAAAAAAAAAAAAAGTACAGAGCTGGTGAGATATTCAAATTCACTTGAAATCAGGTAAATATAAATTGAAACAATTATGAGACACCATGTTATGTGCCTCAGATTCGTCAAATTTTGAATGCTTAAATAGTCCAAGTCACATTGCACATGAGAAACAGGACCTTGTATACATAGCAACAAGGTACATAAACTAAAACCATTATTTCACTTAATGATATTTAGTAAGCCTATACCTAAGGACCCAGTCATTAATCACATGCCAAAACATTTAATAGCTGAGAAAATTTTACAGCTTTTGGAGACAAGGTAACTGTCTCTTTTATTTATTCAAGCAAGTAATGAATAAATAAAATAATATGGATACCTATTTATGATATTATATAGCTAGTATACATAGAACAATATAGAAATACTATTTTCATTGACAGCTTAAAAATAACACAACATATAAGGTCTTTAGTAAAATAATCGACTGATTAAAAACATGTACAAACTAAACATTTTAATTTTTTAAAAAGTGTATTCAGATACATATATCAAACACCTTAAAGTGGGTATATGTTTAGACAAAAGGGACAGTTATCTTGAATGAATGGAGGGAAAAACAATAACCAACTACTAAGAGAAAACTTTTGAGCAAAACCATGGTAAAATAAAAATAAATAAAGAAAGGAAAGAAGGAAGATGAGAAAGTAGGTTGTGATCTTAGGAGAAAAATCACAAGAAATTTCTGCAAAAGAGATGAACGAAGGATCTATGGAGGAAAGAATACAGGCATAGAAAAAGAAGAAGATTTTAGAATTTGTTGTGAGTTGTATATATTTTTGTCTCCTTACTATTTTTCTGCACTTTCTCTCACATCATATGGATGCCATCAAAAGTCTTTTTAAAAATACTTCAAACTTTTCAAGTTCTTAGTCTACTAGGTCCTTTAAAATTTCAGACGTGCATAATAACCCTTTATTCTTTAAGTTGGGAAAAGACATTTCAGATACATAGGAAAAATACAAAATTCTTAGGAAATGACATAAAAAATAGACAAAGAATTAAAAAGTATAGAGCTGGTGAGATATTAAAATTCACTTGAAACTAAGACTTTCTTAAATTTGATTCATACATTCAATTTCCTCAAAATGATGCTGGATAACTTAGTAAATATCATTTCCACTTTTTTCCTAGAGTGACAGAAAAAATAAATTGCAAAATTACCTGAGAAAACAGAAGTTTGGATCTTTTTATTTGCAATCTGAACTCATCAAAATATAATTCCATAGAATAAATCCTCATTAAACATAACTATGAAATTATACCTATAGAAGCTTACCTTGCCTAATAGATACAATAGCAATCAATTCATACATATAAGAATGAATAAATAGAATTACTAATGCAAAAAAACTAGTACAACTATAATTTATACTTAGAAATTGATATTTGAATTGAATTCGAGTTAATTTGTGCATCAATTGCATTATAAATTTCTGCCTTTCCAGATCAGCTGTGACGAGTTAGAGACCCAGATAATTGTTCAATCTGCTATTTCATCACAATATTTTTGCTAACTCCCATTGAATATGATTGTTTTTATATTAGTACAAAGAAAGTCCTCAGAACAAGAGCAAAATGTAATACATATCATTTGAATGTTATCTTTTTTCAGCTTGTGGCATGTGATGTGTCAACACATACATGCATACACATGTGTATGTATTTTTATAAAGAACTTTTCTTTTTAATGTTTGCAGTGAGTTCCAAAATAAAGAAGATATTGAATGCAGCTTTATTTTTCTAGGATGTGTTGCAAGTAACCAGATTTAATTTAGGTGTATTAGAATAAAGTTAGAAATACTTTGATATTTTGATAAATGTTTTATGAAACTTCTCTTTTTACTCCTATTTTCTAAACAATTTTTTCTTATGTTTGAGATGAGATAAATACAGAAATTTAAAATTTCTAGAATTAACCTGTTCTGAAAAGTTTGAGGGTTTCAATAAAGTTTTAGATTTATTCTGGAGGAAGTAGTCATTTTATATACCAATGTAGATACATGTTTCTCCATTTGCTTGTCTTATTTATGTTGTTTAGCTACATTTAACAGTTTCTACCATTTGATATTAGTTTTATGGCTATACATTTGGTGGATTGTATTGCTACTGTGACTGGATTTATTTTTTTCATTTTTATGCTTTTAGTGTCATATTATCTGCTTGTGGAAATTTTAGAAAACATTGAAACTGCTCAAGGAGTGATTTTTACTGACTTCAAATTTGTACATGCTTTTAATACATCTTGGTATACTTTATTTTTCTAAAAGATCACTCAGTTTTGTAGATTTTACATGTTTTACATGAGGAATCACATATAGGCAATTAGATTTTATGTATTTTTATTTATAACATCTTTTTTGTTTTTAAGTCTATTACATATAAGAATAGACATTTATAAAGTTAGGAGTAGACATTCTAAAATGGATTTCACAGTTGAGAGTCCTTTACTGGCCATCACTAGAAATGACAATATTACTTTCCAGTGACCTGAGAACTTCATTTGCTGGCACTCCGAAGGCAATGATCCTCATGTGGCCTGGCAGTGTCTGGCTGCTAAGCCAGCTGGCACCCACCAGGACGTGACTAATGTCACTTCCAGTGGTCTGGCAACATGATTTTGCCTTCCCCTGCTGTCACTCCTGACAATTTGAGTTCCTTCCTGAGTTTGCTAGGTAGAGATCTGATACCTCGTAATACAATGATAGCTATTTCACTACTTTATCACCTCAAAGTTGCTGAATAAGTTACTTGTACTCAAGTAGAGGCCTTTTCTGACTACAGCTTTCTGGGCTCTTTAACCTGAACAGCAGGAAAGAAAAAGTGCAGAAATCCAAAGTTTGTCAAACTATTAATCACAATAAGAAGTTGAAGCTATCTTTTGGAGATTTTTCTGGATTCTAACTAGAGTACAGAAAAGATTCTCTATACATAGTAGAAAGAGGGACATTTAGACCACAGAAGTGTAGACCCTTTAAGACATGTTGAGTCCATTAGTAGCTGAATAATAGAGCAGAATTACAGGAAGAGAAGGGAAAATGATTCTTCTAAACTGGAAGCTGGTTTGTGAACAAATTGTATTGCTGTTGATTGTTACAGGAAGAAATACCCAGGTGAAACTTACAAGTTTTCCCTTTTGTCCAATATATAATTTTGCCAGTCAGAAAAAAATAAAATAAAATTAATAATACCACTATTATTTGAATTAGAGTACCATAAGAATCCTTGCAAAACAGACCACTGTTTTCTGATTTCCTATAAAAGGGAATACTTTTATGGTTGATTGTTTCATTATTTAACTGCCTCATGCTTTTCAAAGAACTTGGTTCTCATGAATCAAGATAGATAGAGACACTGTCACTAAGTTGATGTGTCTTGCCTCAAACTTGAAATCCTCTTGCACGGCCTAGGATTATAAGCTTGTAGCACTGTGCTTGTCTATTATTCATTTATTTTAAAACTTCCATTCTGCTTTCAAAAATGACTACCATACTGTTAGCTGGCTTTTATTTTTATTTTTTAAAAATATATTTTTTAAATATACATGAAAGTACAGTGTATTTTGACATAGTATACATACATGGAGTATAACTTATTCTAATTAGGATCCCATACTTGTAGTTGTACATGATGAGTATTCATATGCGAGCATAGGAAAATCACGTCCTACTGTCTTTCCTATTCTTATCCCTCCTTCCCTTTATTCCTCGTTGTCTAATTCAATGAACTTCTATCTCCCCCCCCTTTTTATATATCACTATGATTCTTTATGCTTCTGCATCTTTAGAAATAGCCAAGAGTATTTTTACATTTGACAACTGATTTCTGTCTAGTCAAATCAGCCAAGATTATGGAGAAATCATTCAGGCAGGTGCAAGGACAACACTTGACCTGAATTTTCTATGTATATATGTCTTACTTATTAACAAAAAGTCCTCAACTAGTATGGTCCTAGTTCGAAGGAGCAGTTATAGACTCCAGAATTTTATATATATATATATATATATATATATACATATTTTTTTAGAGATTTCAGTCCTAATTCCAGTTTCTTTTATCATCACGTGTTTACTCCTTTGTAGATTAAAAACCTTGACTGCTCACTGTTCTAATCACCTTTGCAACATCATTAATATTTTTAATATATTAAATAATTTTTTCCTTTTAATGTTTGACTACTTTATATTTGATTTAATAATAACCACTCATTCACTCATTACTTTTTCTTTTTTGACAACTTCAATTTTTTGCATTAATTTCAACTTTCATATACGATTTCAGCATTTTAGCTGCTTTCTTTCATTTTACTGTTCACTTAATTTTGTACCTTGCTTAAATTTTGAATTATTAAATTTTAAGCCATATAAATCCAAGAGCTTTTCTATGATAACAGAATTGATGTGTATGAGAGACTACCTTAAGTTTCATTATAAATAAATATAATTAAAAACAGAGAAATAAGATAAGTTCTAATTATAAAACTAAAAAATCACTGTTTTCTACAATAATGTTTATAGAAATTGTATAAAATGTTTTATGTGTATTTTGTATATATGATACATATGTACATATATATGTATTTATTCATACCTAAATTTTATGCACATACAATATATATATACATAAATTTCTACAATATATGATATGATAACAGCTAATATTTTATAGAGCTTTTGTGTTTTTATGTTACTAGTTTTAAATAGTGTATTAAAATTTGGACTCTCATTCAATTTGGGTTCATAAAGTCCGGCCTCATTAATATGCTTGCATACATATAAAATTTTTACATTTGTGATTATTTAAATTGTTTAAATTATTTCTTGACAACAAAAATATTTCAATACATATTTTCAAACTTAATATTTCATAACTACTCTATCAAATATGATAGCCAATAGGAGTGCTTTTAAAATTCAAATGATTTATTAAAAATTCAATTAAGAATACAGTTTCTCAGTCACTGTGGCTACTGTACAAATAATCAGTAACTTCACATTAATAGAAGCTAATATATTGAACAGAAAATATATAGAAAATTTTCATCAATGCTAAAAGGTTTATTATACAGTATTGTTTATACATTTCAGCAAGTATTGTTATTGGAGAGATTTTGAGAACCAGGGCACTATCATTTTCCTGTGTATATGTTTTAGTTTTGCATGCATGCAAATGAAAGGAATTACAAAATTTAACAATCACACTAACAATGCATAAAAAGTGCTGTATTTTCCATATTTTCAACAACATTTAATTTTAAAAACATTTTTCCTAAAATCATAGAAAAAATGTTCTTGTTACTATGATTTAATATATTTAATTACTGGTGCTAATCATTAGTGATAATTTAATCCATATTTGTTTACATTTACATTTCTAGTTCATTAAATTTCTTAAATTCTCTCTCTTATGTCATATTGAATATACTTTTCATATGCAGAGATTAACCCATTAGCAAGCATGCATTTACTGTTTGAATTCTATTTACCTATATGCATATTTATATCCACTAAATTGATTAAAGAATGCCATTCCCAAGTTGTTCCCACACTATTCAATTTCCTTTGCTTTCCAGAATTGTTTACATATTGCCCATGTTATTGTTTTTCTCTGAATTTACTTCCAAAGTGGGAACATCCATCTAGCTTGTGCCTTAATAGGAAAGATGGGGGAATTGACCTTGAATTCCACTTCCAGTCCACTGGCACAGTTTTTCAGATTCTATTTTCAAATCTGTAACAGAAGGGAAGGTTGATGTGCACAGTCCCCTGTCCAATTCCCCATTTCTGGCAGTTCTTCCTCTTTTGGCCCTGCTCTACTTTGATTAAGTGTTTTCTGAACATTGTTTCCAGGTTTTCTGGTATTGAGCCAAAAACCTGAGCCAATGTTGAACACTGAGGATTACACTTGTCCGCCAGCATTGCTAGCAGGCTATGTTTTCTTTGCCCTTAACTTACAGCTATTTACCCATGGGAGGTCTCGCTCTCTTCATAACAAACTTTGCCATCACCTGTTTTTTCTTCATTCTTCTAGTAATTAGCAGTTATCTGAGATGTCTGTCTCAGAAAAGAGCTCTAGCACAGTGTTTTACAGGTCTCTGCTTCTGAGAGGTGCTGCATCATGGAGTTAATTGGTCAATAGTGGTGGAATTATGATGTATTTTATCTAAGAAGTCCAAGGCGGCCTCTGAGAAAATGAAGAATTTATTCTAGGAGTTAAAGAATGGCTTTAAATTTTTCCACTTTTTCTCTATCTCAGTGTAATATATATATTTGGGGGTGGGTGGGTACCAGGTATTGAACTCTGGGGTGCTTAAACACTGAGCCACATTTCGAAAGCTTTTTTTGGAGACAAGGTCTCATTAAGTTCTTGGGGACTCAATAATTCAATTTGCTGAGGCTGTCTTTGAACTTGGGATCCTCCTGCCTCAGCTGTTCTAGTACCTGGAATTACAGGTTTGTGCCACTGTGCCTGGCTAGGCTACTTCAAATTAATATCTACTCCTACAAGATTCCAAGGTTAGATTATCCATCAGAATTACTATAGAAGATTGCTAATGGTTTCTAAAATATTTCACTGAATCTCCATCAGGATTAAATGAACAGTTGTAAGAGGGCTTTTAGGCTCTACAAGACAGCCATCATTTTGAACCAGAAATATCTGATCATTCAATTTCCAAAATAATATATTTTACTATAGTTGACTATAAATATTGATGAACTTGATTTGTCATAAATGAATTTGATATATCAAAATATTCCTTAATTTGATAAATGGAAGCATTGAATTGAAATATGTTCATTTCAAGGATTCCTTTAAAAATAGCACTGTGAGGGAATTCTTTAGTATAAAGCAAATATCTAAGAGCATTTCTTTAGCACAAAACAATTTGATGTATTGAAACATGCATATATTCTATTGATATTCTTTAGTTTTTAAAATAAAAATTTTAACTATAATGTCTTTCATTATTATATTTACATAATTCTTTTTGCTACCAACTGACCATCAATTATCAGTTTCACTCTCCAACTCTTTACTTCCCAAATTTTGCCCTTGTGTTAGAAACTAAACTTTAAACACAGTCATGTGTTATATTGCTCTGTACAGTATGGTTTTGTAATTTTCCAAATGTATCATGCAATTCTGTTTTTAAAAAACTAATTGTGATATCAAGCAAATTGCATTGTTTTGAAACAAAAAATATTACTTTCTCTTTCAAATCTATACATTGTTTACGAAGCATACGTTTTCCTTTTTTCCTTCATAAAGATATTATGACGTTTCTTGTGCAAGGTGTCTAAATGTTACGGTACTGAAAAAATCAGTAAAGCAGATCTTCTGATGGAAAATATTCAACTGATTTTTTACCTGCAGTGACAGTGGTAAGTAGAATTGGACTGGAAGTTTCTTATAACAAAACTTCCTTCGCACATTTGTAGAATATTGTGTTTATATTTCATCCTTAATTCTACATTTAAAATATTGTAGTAGTATATAAAGTTAATTTGTGGGGAAAATCAATAGTAGATCTCTCACATTTTTATCACATTGTGTCAGAAACTGTTGATGGAATTTAATAAATTACTTTTCATATTCTTATAAAAAATTCCATGAAGAGGGTATAGTAAAGATGGTTGATAAAAAAAATATATATATATATATATATATATATATATATATACTGTTCATTGAAAGTGCATATAAAGGTGTTTAATATGAAGAATTTAATCTGCTTATAATTTTGTGCAAAGTTAGAAAAATTATGATTGCAACAATTTTTTCTATTTGCCTCAACAAATGTTTTCAGTGAACAGTGTGTACAGCTTCTGAAAATTTGTTTTTTTCTGTTATGTTTGA
>PVHX01011734.1:0-62500 GCA_004024805.1 Geosciurus inauris
ATTTTTTAAAAAGGCAATGCTCTTATGCTACTTGGGCTTTCAGGAGCCACTGGAAGTCTCCACCCACATCTTCTCTCATCAGCTCCAGTTCACATTTTACTTGCAACAGATGCAGCGTATTTTGCCCCAAACTTCATTTGGAGGGCAAAACACATGGAAGAGAGATGACATCACAAATCAGGCCTCCAAAATGGCATCCTCCATGGTGGCAAGGTGGACAGTGAAGCGCGCCCAGTGACTCACCAGTACCCACTGGCCTCCCACAGACCTCTCCAGGTGGCATCTACCTAGGGAAAGTACTAAGGGCTTGGCCACCAGCCTCAACAGGAGTCTGGTTTGGTGAGCTGATTGTTAAGGAGATTCATCTTTCTGTGACAAACTCACATTTACCAAGCTCATAGGGACTGATATTTATATACACACCCTGATGCCAATTTATTAATTTATCATAAGAAAAGCTACTCAAGTGGAGCGGATATTTGTTTTGGCAGAACAACATCTCTCCCAGTAGGCAGGCTACATGGGAAGTCAAATTATCATCAAAATGCTGAGTTAGTAATTTATAAGGAAAACTAGAACTTTTGAGGGGTCTGGATATTTGTATACTCCTGGGCCCATCTTCTCTCCCTAAGAATAAGTAACAAAAGCAAATATATGGAAACTCCTTGGGGAACCTGACTTAGAGGCCTGGAGTGGGGCAGGGTTGTTGGTTGTATGATTTGCTCTCTGGTGGTCTGATCCATCCGTCCTACCAGGGACCCAGGTCTGTCTCAGGTACCCTCCAGTCCAGGGCTCAACCAGCGGTAGACCCTGCTGTCTGGTTTTTTTTTTTTTTTTTCTGCTGTCTGTTTTTATACAGCTTGTGAGCTAAGAATGGTTTTTACATTTTTAAATGATTGGGGGAAAAGTCAAAAGAAGAATAATATTTCGTGACATGAGATAATTATACAAAATTCAAATTTCAGTGCCCAAAAATAAAGTTTTAATGGAATCCAGCCACATTCATTCATTATGTCTTATCTCTGGCTGCTTTTGCTCTGCAACTGCAGAACTAATGCTTGCAGGACTCTTTAGCTTAGGAAGCCTCTAATGTTTACTACCTGGCCCTTCGTATTAGAAGCGCGTGGACTCCTGCTCTAGGCCAATTCTTTGCCCTTCTCTGGGTTTTTATCCCTTCACTGAATTGCTGCTACCCTCCAGCTCTGTTGACCCAAGACTGTCCACAGGTCATTGGGGTCATGGAAGCTGCCTATGTTTACTGGTAAAGAATTTTAGGCAACCTCTTGGTGTATGAGCATGCATTTGTACACCATAACAACCATTTGAGGACATTGTCACCTCAGCCTGCAGCTGGTACACAGGCACCTCCGTGCATTGACAATGCTGGACATTTCTTTCATTTTTCCATTTGTCAACTGTTTTTTTCCCATTTACCCCCAGTGTCCCATCCATCATCCCTTCATTTGCCAATTGGCTCCCTTGTCTATGGATGGAGTCACCTCCTTTCCATCTCCTGAGCACCCCCACTCACCTACTTTGTCTCTGGCCTAACCAGGTGGAGTGCGGTGGTGCGTGTGTGTATGTGTGTCTGAGTGTGTGTGTACACGTGACTGTGTGTAGCGGGGATAGGGGGCTGACTTCACAACTCTACAGATTTCCAGCTACATTTGAAACTTTGGTTAGAGGTAAAGGGCTGGAGAGAAAGTCCTGATCCCTGAGCACTGAGGTTCGGGTACCCTTAGTGAGGCTGTCTTCCTCCAGTGAGAATTTTCTGTAATGGAGAATGAACAGCAAAACTGCAACCCTGCAGCCTTTTTGGGCTTTGAGATCTCAGATCCGTGAAGCATCATCTGGTGTTCTTAAGAGGTAACTGTGTGGGAGAGAGAGAGAGAGAGAGAGAGAGAGAGAGAGAGAGAGAGAGAGAGAGAGAGAGAGAGAGAGAGAGAGAGAGAGAGAAAGAGAGAGGAAGTGAGGGAGAGGAAGGAGAAAGGGAGCAAGGAGATAGAAGGAGCCCTGGGGAGGAAGAGAGGGAGGCAGAGGAGAGAGATTCATGCCCTGTGGGAAGTGTTCAAATAGCAGTGGCTCAGGGGCCACTGATTCATTCTTTCAGGGCTCCTTTGTCCTGAGCCTGGGTGGCGTGGGCGGGCTTCTCTGGGAGAACCCAGGGGCAGTGTGGGCACAGCTGAGCACTCAGGCAGCCAGCATCGTAGGGCACTGCCTCCCATGACCCTCCTACCCAGCTGGGGACTTGGGTTTCTGGCTCCCCTGGAGGGCTGGGGATACCACACAGGATTCAGCGTGAGCTTCAGGGGCATTCGGAATGTCAGGCTCTCAGAAGTTGAGAAGGAGGGGCTCTCTGCATTCTCTGTGGCCCTAGAGCTGGCTCAGTGTGCTTCAGCTGGCTCCCATTGGCTTGTGACGGACCTCAGGCTGGATAGTGAAGACCACACAGGAGCGCCTGGGTGAGGAGGCCTGAGGCCCAGGGTCTGAGATCCCAGCTTCAGAAGCTGCCCGCTGATCCAAACTTCTGCAGGGGCCAGGGGCAGAAGGCTGAAATTAAACAAGCAAAGCAAAGAGAAAACAACCTTTAAGACAGGATGAGGACCTGAAGGCACAAGGATTGCCTTCCCTGCTACTGGAATAGATCTTGGATGCTGGACGCATCTGCCCTCCCACTTTATGGATGGAGAATCAACAACACCTCTGGTTACAAACAGCCAGTATGGGTCTCAGGCCTCCTGACCTTCCAGAACTTCCATTTCCGAAGAGAGGCAGCATAACATGACATCACCTCAGGCTCTGGTGCCTGCCTCTCTTCTGGGACAGTGTGAGTTTCAATCTCCTTTATGAACTGGGAAAACTGATACCATAGGTTGATTCAAGGAATGAAAGACACATTCCTTGTAAAGTTGCTGGCACATGGTAGGTGGCCAACATGTTTTAATTTCAAAAGTCTCTGCTGTGCATTAGACCCTGGGGTTAGAGGATTGAGCAAACCCACTGTGCAGGGGAGGAAGAACAGAACACCATTGTGGAAGGTGCTGTGGGAGGGACAAAGGCAAAGGACCTGAGATAGCTTTACAGAGGTGGTAGGTGCACTAACACCTAAAGGCAGAGCAGTTGTTGGGTTGTCAAGGGGATGGAAGAATATTCCAGAACACTTTAGGCAGAAGGCCAGACCAAGGCAGAGGAGTGTGGGCTCCTCCCAGGTGGGCAGTCAGGAGAGGATTCTCCCTGCCAAGGGAAGGTCCCGGGCTGGCCTGCCATGGACCTGAGTTCTACCACCCTCCCTCCGTGAGAGCCCTGGGAAAGCAGACTGGCTCAATATTTGCTGAAGCCAAACACCATTTTGCTTCAGCAAATTTCCTGATGGAAAAAAATAATTCTGTAATGAGGGCCCAAGCTAAATAGACTTGGCGCTTGGAATTATCTAGTCTCACTCTCTGCCAGGACAGATAGAAATGGGGTAGGAGATAAAGGGGAGTAGCCCAGGAACAAGCGTGTCTGAAGCCTCCATCATTGTTCCCTCCCCCAAAATGCCTCCCAGCTTTCACTCTCACAGGTGCTGTACTTGTAATAATCTTCCGGATGCTGGAGAACAGTAGGATTGGAGTGGGAGTGCTGGGCCCAGGACCCACACTGACCCCAGCCTGCTATTTACCCCTGTCTGCTCCCCACCAGGTTGGGAGGGCTTATGGAATGCATCTACTCACCCTGGTCATTTGCTGAGCCCAGAAGAACTGTAGGTACTTGCTCAGATCCTGGGCTCACTCAGAGAGCTGGGTGGGAGTTCTGGGTACCCTCTGTGGCCAGAGCCCAGAGGAAACCCCATGGGAGGCAGAGGGACCTAGAGTGTCTGATTTAGAAGACCCATGGACTAAATAATGTCACTGCGAAGCTCCATGGAGATATAATTGGGTCTGACAGTCCTTGACTAATCTGTGTTTGTCCTCCTCAAAACCCTGTCACTCTACCCTCTGCCTGCCCAGCCACCCACAGCCCTGGGCACCACCTCAGCTGAGACAATCAGGAAGGGCAGGAACAAAGATAGGAGCAGGCCAGAAACCCAGCTCCAGGGCTAGAGAATGACGCCACATCAGATACAGAGATCCAGATGGGCTATGGTTTCCAGAACTAAATTTGGGGAATCTGGGCTCTGCCTGTGTCTATCCTCCTGTCTCTTCCATCACTCTCAGCCCCAGAAACCTCTGCTGATGGGTGATCATGTCCCCTGCTTGGGGTAAGAGAGGAGGGGTATCATCCACCCTGAAGATACAGACTTGCATTAATAACCTGTCACCTTACAGAATTTCTGTGATTGTGCAGGTTATTTTTGTGGGTGAAGGTGTGATGTCACAGGTACAGGGACTTCCTGGTGCCTGGGGGGGAGTGGCAACTGGGAGAAGGGGCTGTGCTTACTTAGCTCCAATTGCTGGCACCCGTGTAGTGTACTCTCCAGGGTCACTAAGAGCTTCCACTTTGCATTGGCTTGCCTGTGCTTCAGGGGAGGAGAGTCAGCATTTCCTGACATCCCAGTGTACTTAGACCTGAGCTAGGATGCTCTGGAGACAGGCCTTGAAAGCACAAAGGCCCTGGACTCAGAGAGTATACAATCAGATGCCCAACCCTGAGTGTCATAGGGATTCTGAGGATTGTCCATGGTGGTAGAGTGGTCAGGGAAACTCAAGGGGAGGAGGAGGATTTGGACAAGAGAAAGGGAAGGGCATTCTAGCTCAGGGATGGTGTAACCAAGATTCAGAGGTCATGAGAACAGTGAATGCTTCCTGAGGGCTTACTGAGAGCTAGGCATTGTTCCAAGTGCATCTGCATGGCTGAATTCATTTAACTCTCACAACAACTAAAGCACAGAGAAGTTAAGTAACTTGTTCAAGGTCACATAACTAAAAAGTGGCAAGGCTAGGATTCAAACCCAAGGTAATCTATCTATCTAGACTCCAGAGACCATGCTTATAACTGCTCTGTTCCTCATGACATTACTTGGCTGGTAGAAGGATTTGGCGTGGGGAAAGCCGGAGAGGTAGAAGTCTGGGGGAGGAGCTGTAAAGGAACTTAGATATCAGAGAGAGGATCTGAGAGCCAATCTGAAGTGACAGCCCTTGCATGTCACCCATACCTTTTCCTCTTTTATACCACCACAATCTCCAGTTCCTGCCAGCTCAGAGGAAGAGGAAGGGATGGTGCAGGTGATGTGAGATACCTCTTGTTTGTTTGTCCAGCCTCTTTCCTAGCTCTTCTGGTAAGAGTTCCAATTCTCAGAATTCTGCCAGTCACAGAACAACTCCCTCCTCTACCTCCCACCCCTGGGATAGAAATATGATCCTAGCTAGGCCAGTCAGCATCCTTCCTGGGATTTGAAATTTTAGAACAGGGAAGAGAGTTTGGGTAACTCTGAGCAGAGGCAGCCCTGCAGCAGCCAGTGGGTAAAACGCTGCTGGCCTGTGGAGAAGGTAGCTTGAGAAAATGATGCCAACAGCTGTGGGAAGCAGAGAGGAAAGGCTGAGAGGAAGGCCTTGAGCCCAGGAGTCCTACTTCTGCCCTGCCCGGGTTTGCTGCTCCCTTCCCCACCACTTGAAGTCTTTGATCCAGTGACGTCCCCTTTGGGCCTAACTGGCTCCCATTTTGTTTCCATCGTTTGCTACCATAAGAGTACTAAAGGGCTATTTCACCTAGATTTTGGAGGAGAAAGGAGTCTTGGGAACTTCTAGTGACATTTCTATACAAGAACCCAGGTGCCTCTGATGGGTATCCACTTACCTCCACCAAGACAGAGATATCCCTGGGTGCACTTTGTTTTTAAGTTTAATATGGCAAAGCTGGGGTCAGGATGGATGTGACGGTCCATGGCCCTGAGACACTGAGCTTGGCAGGACTATGTGGACTGTGAGCACCCCACATAGCAGAAGAGGCTGGACTGTGGGGAGGTGCCACCCCTGACCATGGCGACAAGCCCCATTCCCTAATCCCGAGCTGTCTCCAAACTTTTGAGGGAAGAAGGGAAGACTAGAGCTGAAGGCCCAGGGTTCGCCGGCTCTGCTTGCTAGAAATTCATCCCTGCCCGGCTCTGGGAAAGAGCTTGCTCTGTCTCTGAGTGGAAGTGCCAGGTTGAGCCAGGCATAGCAAATACCATTTCCTGGTCATCCTGGTCTGGTCACCATCCCATCAGCAAGGCCCACTTCAAGATTCTTTAGGGAGGTTCTGGAAAAATACCAATGGTGCAATGATGCAACCTCAACCCAGAATCATCTTAACTGTCCTCCCTTTCCCTGGAGCCAGTCCTTCTTCCCAAGGTGCCTCTGGTTCCTGCACACCAGGTGCCTATGCTGATGCTGGCAGCTGCCTGTTCCAAGTCAAGAGGCCAGTGGTCCAATTATACTCTCTCCTTCCTCTGTGTGCCTTGCACTTGGCTCTGTTCCAGGTGTCAGGCTGATTTCCTTATGTATATGTCTCCCCCTACCACAGACAATGATCTTTGCTGGATAGATGCTGGAGCCCAAGACCAGGCAGCTACATACCCCAGGTGAACTGCTACACCTGACCTTCCCTTCCCGCTCCAAGCGTGACATTTCTCTCTCTCCTTAAAAATTGTTTAAAACAAACAAAAACAAAAAAGCCCCACCTATTTCCTAAATCTTGGCACATTGGTGTTTGGTGATTGTTCACAGAGATGTGGTCAGCTGTTTCTAGTGCTGAGGATCTAGCAGGGCAATGATAGGAGAGGGGAGGGGAAGTCAAGCCCAGGGAGGGAGGGAGGGATGTGGTAGACTCAGCAGCAGGCCATGAAGAGAGGAAGCTCTGTGACTCCCTGCCATGTTACATTTCATGCTAGGGATCTAGGTTCATTCAAGAGCCGTGATGCCAGGAGAACAAATCGTGGTAACACGCTCCATTTGGCTTTTGGACTTAAAGTGTAACCCAAAGGGCAACTGACAGATTATGAATAGCTCTCCATGGCTGCCTAGGCTTGGTTCCAGCCTCCTGTGTGCATGTGGTGATGTATGTGAGTCCTTGGCCGGATGTGTACTGAGCACACATGTGCACCCACCCAAGCGCGTGTACCAGCTAACACTTGGCTGCATTTGCCTATGTCCTCTGCTCATGGCAAGGGCTAGTCCCCAGCAAAGCTGAGAAGGTTGAAGATTCTGAGGCTGGCTGTTCCTAGCCCTCATCCCCTTCTTAGCCAGCTCCTCTGTCTTTTCTGTCTGCTCTGTTTCCCCGCCAGCTACCTCCCTGACTGACAGGTGCCTACTTTAATTTCCATTTTGGGATTTATCTTTTCCTTAAGGCCTTAGAAACCAGATGTGATACTTTTTAGTGTCTGGAAGTTACTGTTCAGGAAGAAAAATACCAGAACATCTGTACCTATCTATTGGATAACCCCCAATCCCTGGGGTATGTTGCCCCAGGCTTTCCCTAGCCTGGCTCCAATCTTACCTTACTGTCTCATTAGACTTTCTAGATCCTCTTTCCCCAGGTAGGAGGATAAAGCACAGGAGAAATTAGCCTGAGGCCATGGGAGGGGTTCTTGGGTTTCAGTCTGGCATTTTCCAGTAACTTCTTCTGTGACCTTGAGCAAATCTTTGCCTTTCTCTGTACCTCAATTTTCTTCTCTGTAAATTAGATGCTTTAGACAACATCAAGCTCTCAGCTTGAGGAACTATCACAACCTCCAAGGGTGGCACTCTCATTTGTTTTATTATTAGTATTATTTTCAGTACTGGGGATTGAATCCAGGGCCTTGCACATGCTATAGGCGGGTGCTCTACTATTGAGCTATATCCCCAGACCTCTGATTTCTTTTTTTCTTTTTTTTGGTGGGGGGTGTAGATACCAGGGATTGAACTCAGGGGCACTCAACAACTGAGCTACATCCTCAGCCCTATTTTGTATTTTATTTAGAGGCAGGGTCTCATTGAGTTGCTTAGTGCCTCACTTTTACTGAAGCTGGCTGTGAACTCTTGATCCTCTTGCCTCAGCCTCTCCAGCCACTGGGATTATAGGCATGTGCCACCGCACCCCACCCTCTGATTTCTTTTAAATAATTGTATTGGTTTCCTGTGGCTGCTATAACAAATTACCACCAACTGGATGGCCTAAAACAATGGAACTGTATTCTCTTGCAGTTCTGGAGGGCCAAAGTTTGAGATGAGTAGCATTGGACTTTAATAAGACACATTCCCTTCAGAAGCTTGAGGGAAGAAGCCATTCCTTGCCTCTTCTAAATTCTCGTGGAATGCTGACATCCTTGACTTGTGGCCACATCACTCCAATCCCTGCCTCCTTTTTTTTTTAATATTTATTTTTTAGTTGTATCTTTATTTTATTTTTATGTGGTACTGAGGATTGAACCCAGTGCGTCATGCGTGCTAGGCAAGCGCGCTACCACTGCGCCATAACCCCAGCTCCTCTGCCTCCTTCTTATGAGGAGACATGTGATAGCATTTAGGCTTACCAGGCTAATTCAAGACGGCTTCCTCACTTCAAATTCTTCACTGCTAGAGACCCTTTTACTGAACAGGTAATATTTACAGGCCCCAGGGAATAGGACCTGATATCTTTGGGGGCCATATTCAGCCTACTCCAACCATAACAGTGAAATAATTTAGAAATGTCACCTACCACTAAAGGCAAGATAGAGGCTTTTACATTTATCAAAGGGTGAAAGAAGTTTAAAAAGGTTGAGAAGCAGTAAAAATGACCTATAAGTGTCTTCCTGGGCCTTTTACTGTGCAATTTTAACTGCCATGTGCTGAGGGAGACACAAGTTAATTGAATTTTGACCAAAGCAAAATACAATCAAAGAGTGAAATTCATTGCCACTAGATAAAACCAATCCCAGGCACATGGTGCGAGGTAGGCCCCTGGATAAGATGCTATCTAGATCTCAGAGGGTCTTTGCTACAAGGCTGATAGCTGCAATTAAACCCTATTACAGTGAACCCCCTTGTGTCCCCTTGTTTGCTGCATCCCTTACCTTACTGCAATGACCTGGGACAGGGTACTATGGGAGATTTGGGTGTCAAACATTCTTGGGCTCAAATCCCAGCTCTTCATTTGCCTTTTGAGTTTCTTCCAGCAATTGGTTTCTCCTCTCTGACTCTAGTATTGCTATCTGTAAAATGAGGACCATACCTCCTGGGTGATTGCAACGAGTTAGATTAGACCTGTGCCCAGTAATGGTGGTCATTCATATCCTACTGGGGAAGGGAATCTTAGAGCCTGGGTTTGTTAGCAGCAAAGCTGGCATAGAAAAGCCAGAAGGAAAGACTGGCAGAGTCGTATGCAGATAATGGCTGGGGAGTGGTGCTCTTAAGGGAGCGGAGATGCCAGCTGGCGATAGGGTGGAAGGAAGTAGGCATTACACCCTAATGCCTTATGGGGTCCACAAGTTCCTACATGCCTCTCTTGCTCACTTCTCAGGTCTTTTCCTTCCCTTAGCCTCCAATCTGCCATGTCCAACCTCACCTGCCCTTTAGTTTTATGCCCGAGGTGTGCCAAGCTCCTTCCTGCCTCTGGGCCTTTCCATGGCATTTCTCCATCATCACCCAGCTAATTTGGGTCTCAGCTAAACATCCCTTTCTCAATGCAACTCTCCCACAAGGAGGATCCCCAGTTATGTGCTCATTGGCCCGGGGCACCTGCTCATTAATGCTGGACACATGCCTAACTCTGCCCCAATAGTGACAGCCAGTTGAGTGGGTGCTGGAGGGACACAACAGGGGCTCAGGGGCTGTGACAGGGAGGTCTTTCTTAGAAGAAGTCTGAATAGACAGGCACTATGAAGTATGCCCAGATACACAGGAAGAACAGAGAAAGCCAGGAACAGCTAGTAATGCAGGGCCTGGTGGCCGATGAGTCCACAGCCCCTTTGTCAGGGGTGCCTGGATTGGAAGGGAAATGATTTGCCTAAAGACACTCAGCACAGGGCTGGTCTCTCCATCTCAGTGGAAGGTTCCTGCCAGTGCCCTGGCTGCAGAGAAAGGAGATGGGCTAAGGAGAACAGGGGTGAGAATTGGCAGTCCAGGGCTGTGAGTTGGGAACTGAGGGAAGGGAAAGCCAGGCTGTGAGAGGTTCATGGTAGGAGCCTCCTCCTGGACTAGTTTGCTCCTTGGCTGCCCACTCAGAGCATTGCCTACTCCTCAGCCAAGCAAGCCACTCAGGAGCCACTCATGGGAGGCTCTGGGTGTCCAGACCTTAAGCATTACAGGCTGCTGTGGTGGGGGTCTTTATGGGGAAGCAGGGAGGCTGAGGGAGACTTAGAACCTTCATCTCTCGAGGCAAGAGAGTCTGGGGTCCTTGATGGAGCAGGAGGTGATGAATGTGACGTGGGCCATGAGGTAGTTGGGCCAGTGCCCAGCCCCTGCCCTGCAGCCCTCCTGGAGACTGTGGGATAACTCTCCTGTATGTTGGGCCTGGAGTTAGTTTGGGGATGTAACTAATTGGCACAAATCAAGAGTTTTTATGTGTATTGGGGTTTTGGCCACTTCAAGGGTCCATTCTGCCTCCAGACTCCTTCAAGTTCAGGCAGGAATTTATAGTAGCCCGGCTCCTCCTGCCAGGACTAATAATGGCCATTGCTGCCAAGAGCCCTTCCCCCCTCCCCTCACTCTGCGGGGACCAGAAGCCCAGTGGTGGGTGAAGCGGGCCTGGTTATGCCCCTTATAGATAGAGGGAGGACATCTAGAGCAGATAAACTGAGACAGGGACTTGCCAGGACCCCCACAGTCTGCCAGTGGCAGGCTGGAGCTAGATGTACCTGCTCTGCTCAGATGCAGCCAGGATGAGCAGGAGCCTGCACTGCTGTGGAGATCTCCCAGGCCAGCCAGGAGAAGAGGCTGCTTCAGGACTGGATAGTCCAGAGAGAGGCCTTGAGCCCAGCAGAATCACTGTGGTCCAAGTGGACCACAGTGGGCAAGTGCTGGGCTGCCTTGTTCCCTGGGCAGCAGTGGGGCTGACAAAACTGGAGGAGAAAGCCACGCAGGCCACCTCTGCTGGCCTTGCTAGCCACAGAGGCAGAACCTGACTATAGAGCATCCTGGGCTATCCCTCCTCTCTTGGGGACAGTGTGTAACATCCTGTTTCTGACCACGTTCTGAGCCACCTGAAGGTGGTTATCCTGTCCCATCCCAGCATGGTGCTCCACAGCCACCCTACCCTTCAGGGAATGCTGAACCCAGGAAGTGAGGGCTGAGCAGCTGCCAGGAAGAGTCAGACTAGTGATGTCATGTGAAGGGTGGAGGGACTCTGGAGAGAGATGGGCATGGGGAAGGGATCCCAGGCAAGAGGGAAGGCGAGGAGGTGGGAGTGCCTCAGTGTTGGTGGACACCAGGCTGGGTCTTCACTCTCAGCAAGGCAGCAGGAAGGATCCTCCAACGGAAGGAAACCTGTCTGAGCGGGGCCTTGACTGACTAGCGAAGAACAGAGCCTTTATCTTTGAGAAGGAGAGGGTCATCTTGGGGTCTTCCAGAGCTGGTGGGATCAGCTGCCTGCTTTTCTTTCCAGGGATGCTAGCCTGGTTCCCTTTCTAGAGCTGCAGTCTCCTCTCCTCTTCCCTGATTCCACCCCAGACTCAGACTCTAGCTCCTCTCTACAGGATTGGGTGTGTGAATCCAAGTGGGTACTGCCAGCCAAGGTCACTAGAAGTCACTAGGGTGGGGTGGAATGCACAGACCAATTCCCAGGTCAAGGTCTATGCTACAGCCAACCTCTGCATTGGCCGTCTCTTCAGGCACTAAACCAGTCACCATCTCTGGGCTGCAGGCTTCCCATGACATCCTGCAGGATTTGAACTCCTCCTGGGGCTCCACCAGCCTGCCACTGAGTTCTGAGTATAGGCAGTTGCTCTGCCCTGCCGCTGTTCCACAGAGCAGGCTCCCATTTGGGGGGCAGGGTCCATGTAGTTTGTCTTTTTTTCTTGGTGTTTCTCTGTTTCTGGTTCTCCCTACATTTTCCTCTATCTCTTGATATCTGCTTTCTTCTTCTTCTTCTTCTTTTTAATCTTCCTCCTGGACTGGTGAAATTTCTGTAATTATATTGTCAATCTTTCCTTCTTTTTCTTTTCTTTTTTTTGTTGCTGTGCTGAGGTTGCTAACCCTGGGCTTTGTGCATGCTAGGCAAGTGCCCTGCCACTGAGCTACACACCCAGCCCTCTCCTTCCCTGTATTGTTTCTTTTTCTACTCTTGCCTTCAACCCCAATCATCTACAACCAATTAGCTCCGCAGCCTGCTGCTCTTGTTGCAGAAACATCTCTCACTGCCCCCTTAGGTCCACTGTCAAGGCTGCCACCCAAGTTCAGACACCCAGCGGCCTTAGTCTTAAACTGCTACAGAACTCTCCAAGTGGCTCCTCTTTCTTCCTTGACATCACTGCCAAAACATTTTCCCACGCATAGTGTTTCTTCCTGTCTCTTCCAGATCAAAACTGAGCACAGTTCCCTGGTGCTTTCAGTGCAAACCAGTCCTCTTACTACTCAGACCCTCCATCCTCTGTCTGGCTTTCCCCAGCATGATTGGGAGCAAGGAAGAGGTAGATACATGGCCTGTCTGAGGTAGGGGGCCACAGCAAATGAGAGGTCTTGGGGAATTAACTTAGTTCCCCCAGCTAGAGAGCATGCTGTAGGCCTGGATGGAACAGCTCGAGACTAAGCCAGCTCAGCGATCCAGTGATGCTTCTCATTTGTATGGTCAGTGCTGAGTGGAGGCAGGAAGTGAAATCAATGACCCTAGGAGATCCTTTTCTTATACTGCTTTCTAGTATTCTCTTTCAAAGGCTTTTTTCTGATGTTGGCCCTTAGGCATAAAAACTCAATGGAGTCACATTGAAAGAGATTGGTGGTTGGGATTGTAGCTCAGCGGTAGAGCGCTTGCCTCGCATGCGTGAGGCCCTGGGTTCGATCCTTGGCACCACATACAAAGCAATAAAATAAAGACATTGTGTCCATCAACAACTAAAAAATATTTAAAAAAAAAAAGAAAAACAGTGAGATTTAGTTACTGAGCACTCACTATGTTTTGGACTTCGCTAAACACTGGGATCCAAACGGTAAAAAAAACCATGTCCTTGTGTTGAGTTGAACCATTTGAAGTTGCCCATATTGTATGTGAAAAAAGGATCAAATATTGGAAATTTTATGCTGCACCTTAATTTTCGAGAAACCCAAAGATGGATAGGGGAGGTCAATAGGTAAAGAGTCAATGGCTAGATCCTGTGACAGCTTTGTTGGAAATAAGCACAGGGAGTTATGAAAATCCCAAGGAGAGGGATGAGTCTGAGCTAAGACATCATAGGAGGCTTCCTGGAGAAAGTGGTATCAATAAGAGGTATCAGATGGGTAGGATAGTCAGCTAAGGAGGGGGGAGACAGAGGAAATGTGTAGGCCATAACACTGCTTTGGACAGAGAAAATAGCCTGCAGAAAAGTTCAGGACATGCTGTAGGCCCGGCTGGAATGGTTCTCAGGCTAAGCACAGCCGGACACTAAGTCAGTCCAGCAATTTGGTAATGCTTGTCATTGTCAGCAAGAGAACCTGGCAAATGGAGAACCTGAAAAAAGTTCCATGTGGCCAATACACTGAGTCAACAAAGAGACTGGTGAAAGCTGAAGCTTGAGAAGGAAGCAGGGCAGGATGGTAAAGGTCAGGCCATGTTCAGGATGTTTGGGCTTCATCTTATAGGTAATGGAGAGCCATTGACAGTTTTAACAGGAGAACAATGTCATTAGATTTGTGCTTTAGAAAGATCATTCTAGCTTCCAGAGTGGAGGCAGCCAATGAAGAGGAAGATATTAAAGGTGGAAGGGAGGATTTAGGAGGCTCTCAGACTAAGAGATGGTGGTGGGTTAGACATGGGGAATATGGTGAATATGGAAAGAAAAAGCAAGAATGATTGAGTGGAGGGATGGCAGAAAGTCTGGAATTTGGAGGGATTAGTCAACCCACACTCGAGGCCATGCTTCCTCTCCCACAGAGTTCCTGAGGGGATCCTGCAATTTTTCCCACACACTTCAGTCTGTTGCCAAAGGAAACACCTAAGAGGATGGATTTTCTAAGCTGGAGCTATGGAGGAAAGCCCGTGTCCACCATAACAAGGTGGGCCTGGGGTCAACAAGACTCAGTCCCTAGGCTTAGCCTCCAAGAAGTAGGATGTCACTTTGCTTCTTTTTCAAAGTCTCCAGTCTAGCCTTGTCTTGTGACCTCATGTATTGGCTGCTGTCCTTTGAGCCTCCTTCTTGCCTATGGGTCTCTGAGCTAGGGTTCCTGCTCTGAATAAGCCTTATCTTAGCTTCTATTGACTTAGTGCTCCTGATCCCCTGCTCCTGAAGGAGTCCTGGGCCTCCCCCTATCATGTCACGACCTTACCTTGAACTCAGCCAATTCTTCTATGCTTTTGAGCACCTATTGGCTTGAAATGTTTTCTTTCTATTCAAGGAGAGCTGAGGTCTAGGGAAGCCAAGAGGGATGGAGTCAGAAACAGTGATTCCTTTCCTCTGGGTAGAGTTCTTTACCTCAGACAAACCCATCTTAGAACCAAGACAGGATGTCAAGTCTAAAGGCCCAAGTCCTGACTCTGTGCTCCCAAGGGACAGGCCCTACGTACCAACTCTTCTTAGGCACATGCGTTACAGGCCACAAAGTTCTTTCTTCCATTCTTGGTCAAAGTCAGGTAAACATTTCCTCCCAAATGCTCTGTCCCTGAGCTCCATGAAGACTATGCATGGAGGGAGAGTTTCCATAGCTCTGTAGATGGGAGACAGGGGCCATACTTCTCTATCACTGTCCCAGCACTGGGCCTTCGAGGAAGCTCAGGCCTGTGGAGCATACGACGTGTCAGTTTTATTTCCAGGTGAAGCTGTGAAAAGAGGGTGGAGCCCATGGGCAGAGGGAGAGACTCTGGAGGACAGGGTGCTGCTGAAAATCCAGGGCTCTCTGGCTTGCTCGTCATGGTCACATGATCATCCATGAGGATGCTCTGGGCTGAAGGTCAAGGAGTTTTTGGTATGTCACAAAACAAGGAGCCCAAAGGCGGGGCTGGCTCCAAGTGCTCCAGAAGCAGCTCTGGCCCTGCTTCCACACTCCCAGGCTCATTTCATTCTTCTGAGAGAGCAGCTCTTCCTGTATGTACCTTGTTAATATTTTTAATCAATGTGAGATCATTATCCATCCCTCCCCAAAATCTCTCTCTCATATCCCATTGGCAGGAATTGTTCCAACACCCCTTCCTAAAACAATTGGCAAGGGAAATGGACTACTATACTGTCCTGAAGAAATCCTTCACCTACCAGAGAGGGTGATTGTCCCTGAACTCAATCGAGTTTTCTACAAATGGGAGAAACAACCCAGGGAGTGGATGCTGGGTGAGCAGTCAACAACGCTGACAATGGTGATCTGGAATCCACCCTGATTCCTTCTCCTCATCACATCACCTTATTGTTTTTAACAATAAGAAAGAAAGGGATTTGAGTCATGGCAGGTCAGGGGCTGCGCTGGACATTTGGACTCAGAATTCTTCCAATCTGTACTTTCTGCTATTCCCAGCACTTTTCTGTCCCCTGTCTTGTTCAATGACCACAATGACCCCGTGGGCAAGGCAAGGAAGTGATTATCTCTATTTGATGGGTGAGGAAGAGGAGACACTCAGAGCAAAAGTGACTTTTCCAGATCCCTTCCAGGCATCACTTTAAATCATACTGCCTAGATAGATCAGTGTGTAATGTGGCTATTTTTAGCCCTCTTAGGGAAGGGGTTCACTCTTACTGGCTACATGGTCTAGCTGTGGAGTTTAGTGTCCAGGTATCAGAGTGCTTCTAGGCTATTCAGGACTTCTTGGTTTTTTTCCCCCTCATCCTCCTCTGGGAAAGAGATGCAAAGACTGCCTTCCCCACCTGGGGCATAGGCCTTTTCTCTCTTTTTAAAAAATAATTAATGAATTAATTAATTTTATAGTAGAATGCATTTTGACATATCATACACAAATGGAGCACAACTGCTCATTCCTCTTATGAAACAGGGAGCAGATTCTCAACATTGCTTTCCAGGGAGTAGCACTGTCCTTGGTACCGGTTGCTGCCTTCTATTCTCTGCTGTCCTTAATTAATCCCTTTTTAGGTTGGAGGCTGAATTCTTTTTTTTTTTTAATATTTATTTTTTAGTTGTAGGTGGATAGAATATCTTTATTTTATTTTTTATGTGGTGCTGAGGATCGAACCCAGTGCCTCACGCGTGCTAGGCGAGCACGCTACCACTGTGCCATAACCCCAGCCCCTGGAGGCTGAATTCTTAAACTAAGATCGGGAGGGAATATGGGAACTACAGTCCACCCTGACATCCCCCTTGCCACGCTACCAAGGAATTCCTCTGTGGCAGGCAAGATAGGAATGAATTAAAAAGTGATTTGCAAGTTTCAGACATGCTCTCATGGCTCTGTTGGCTTAACCTAAGTCTACCACCCTGAACAGTGTTGTTTATGTTTCTGGTTCAGAGTTTAGCAAACTATGGCCCACAGCCAAGTCTGGCCCACCACCTATTTTTGTGAATAAAGTTTTATTGAAACTCAGCCATGTTCATTTGTTTACTTATTGTGTATGGCTAGATTTGCTCTAGCAGCAGAGTTGAGCAATTGTGACAGAGACTCTATGGCCCTCAAAGGCTAAATATTTATTATCTGTCCCCTTACAGAAAAATCTGTTAACTCTTGCTCTAGTTTGTTCCATCACGGGCAGAAGACTTGTTCTGAGCGTACTCTTATATTATTGTTAATTCCCTTTATCCCTTTACCCCACCCCCAGTACAGGATGGGGGTCCCTCCTTAGTGTGGGTCATAGGTGAGTCTCATCTTTTAAAATCCAAACTAACTCATTGGTGTTCTCTGGCCTCTTCCCACAGACATTTCCCCAACCCCTCATCTTAGGCACACAGCCTTGTGCTCAGCTCCCCAAACCAAGCCTCTAGTCTAGTGAACACCAGCGTAACCCAGTATTCACCCATAGGAGACCTCAACCTTTTTATAACCATTCTCATTGTTTTTCAGTTGCAAATAACAGAAACCTGATGCAATTTTTCTTAATTTAAAAAAAAAACTGCTTAAAATTCCAGAAGTAGATCTTCCTGCTCTCAGCACATAGATGATGCCATCTGAACTCAGCCACATGTCAACTCTTGGCTCATTCCTCCATATTTGCTTTATTCAGGCAGACTTTTACCATGTGGTGGGCAAAGACCTACAAACAGCTTCATATCCTTTCAATAATTCTAAGTAGAAAGGGACCGTTGTTTAGTTTTAACAAAAGAGCCCAGAGCTGGGTCTCAGTGGCTCAGATGGGGTCATGCGATCATCCCTGAGCCCATCACAATGGTGGGAGGAGCAACATATTGTGATTGGCCAGGTGTGGCACAGGTGGTGGTATGGATGCCAGGAGGCTGCTAGGTACACAGAGTGGAGGAGGAAGAGGCTCCTACTGGGTGGAGAGAGAGTGAATGCTGGCCAGGCATGGACAACAGATAAACCCTTGACGCTTGCTTCATTTGCGTTCTTTCTTTCCGGTGTACTGCCATTTCCTCCCTCTCTGCTGTCTTCTCAAGTGACTGAGACAATGGTATAATCTCTTTCAGCTTACAGGACAAAGCCTGTGCTGCTGCTTAGGCTAGAACATACCCTCTTGTCTGCTCCTCTGGCCTCACCTCCCACCTCTCCTTTATCTTGAGAGTTTGGGCAACACTGAGCTTCTACTAGCAACTCCCCAAATGTCCCACTACAGCTTTGCACTTGCCCTTCCCACTTTGTCTGCAAAGCACACCTCTAAGTCACTGCCCAGATCAATAAGCCCTCCCCTGGGCAGCTCCCTACCCACCTCCAGGACAGAAAAACACACCCTCTCCTCTGTGCTCTCACAGCCCCTGTGCCCATGTTCCACTGTCACCAACCCTGCCCTTACCCTACTGAGTCTCTCTCTGTCTTTTTTCTTAGACCATAATATCCTTGAGAACAGGGATGTTTCAGGCAAAGTTTGTTGAATAAAAACCTCTTCTCAAATGAGTTATAATAGTACTGAAAGACTGGGAGGAACCCTAAATACTTATTGTTAAGTGAAAGCAGCAACCTTCAAAGCCTATATACTTTTTTTTAAAGCTTTTTTTTTTTTTAGTTGCTGATGGATCTTTATTTTATTCATTTATTATTTATATGTGGTGCTGAGGATCAAACCCAGTGCCTCACGCATGCTAGGCAAGCGCTCTACCACTGAGCTACAGCCCCAGTCCCAAAGCCTATATACTTTTAAGATTAGAAGCTTCCAGGGATTTAGGGGAAGGAGTGAATAGATGGAACATAGGGAATTTTTAGGACAGTGAGGTATTCTATATGATTCTGCAGTGGTGGACACATGTCATCATACTTTTGTCAAAATCCATACAACACAAAAATGACTACTTATATAAACTATGAACTTTAGTTAATAATATTGGTCATTATTAATTCATTAATAATAAATGTATCAATGCAAGATGTTCATAGTAGGGAAAACTGTGTGAGGGGTAGGAAGTATATGGGAATACTCTGTACTTTCTGGTCAATTGTTTTGCACACTTGTTGTAAAGAACAGTGTTGAAATTAAAACACAAATGAAAACAAAACAATGACAACAAAATCAAATGTCTCCTCAGGGAGCAAGCCTTTGTGTGGATTTTCCAACTCTGGCCTGATAGCAAAGCTGGGTCCTCTAACATTCCAGTGGGACACCACAGGCCTCAAAGGAGAATGACGCCAATTAGATGCATCTCCAACTAATTCAGGAGACATTTAGTGAATGCTTTATGTGATGGGCACCAATGTAAGGGCTAGGACCACGAAGGTGACTCAGGAATGTGCCCAACCTCAAGAAAGTCACTGTGTGTTAGAGAAATGAAGATATCTAAGCTGCTTTGTCCTTCCCTTGCTCTCACTCCAATAATTAACTTCGCATCTGACACATAGTCAATGTTTAATAAACAGTTGCTGAACCAATAAATGAATAAATGAGCAAGCAGAGGAGCTAATGTCATGGAAGGTACAGATAAGGTGCTATCAGAGCGTGGGTAGGAAGGACGGCCAGGAGGGGTCATCTCATCATCTCACATTCACTGAGGCACTGTTGCCAGCTCCTGGGGATTCAGAAAGAAGGGGCATTTGTTCCCTATCCTCAAAGATCCCACAGCCCAGGGGATGAGACCAGATGAGAAAAATCAATTCTTACAAGACAGTGTGGGAATTTCCAAACAGAGATATGCCAACAGCTGTGATAAGAGAACGAGGTGGAGCAGTGGAGGAGGGAAAGCCAATGAATCCATTGATTGACCAATCAGTGTCCTTTGTAATGGGATCTCTATGTTCTCAGGCCTTCCTCGGATTTCTGAGGGAATCCTAAGAAAATACAAATCCATTTACTCATGAAGATTATAATCAATGTGGAAGGACATCCCACTCACGGGAAACTAAATAAAGAGTCCAAATATTTGGTCATGGGTTAAATTCATGACAAAGGAAGTCATGAAGGGGGAGCTAAGGTTCACAGTGGGCCTAGGTTCTCAGGAAGGGCTTCCTGGAGGAAGGATGTTCTGGAAGGGAAGCTCTGGGGACTGTAGATCTCCAAGGACCTCTGGTGCTAGGCTGGGATCTTTTCTACTTTTGCAGTTTAACGCTGTAGGCAATGAAGAGTCATGGAAGATAACTGAGACCAGATACGCACTTTAGAAAAATTTATTTGGGGACATAATATAGAGAATGGGGGTGGGAGATGGGGATGTGAGATAAGATGTAGAGTACCAGTAAATATGCTTTGTCAGAGAGCCAGTGAAGGATTATGATAACCTTGGCCACGTCCTTCAACTGAGTTCACCTGGCTCACAGTTTATTGGAAGGCTATTCAAATAGTTTCTATCCCTTGGTTCATCGTCAAGTTAAAGTTTCTTGGGGGTTCCAATTCACACATTCATTCAGCAAATATTTATTGTGACAGAACTGTGAACAAAACAAGAAGCCCCCTGCCCTCATGGAACTTCCATTCTAATTGTCGTCTCTGCTGCTGTACAGTGCTCCCAGGGAGAAAGGAAATCTAGTGCTCGGTTGCCTTTCAGAGAGGCACATCTGGAAGGTACTCTTGGTGGGCAGTCAGCATCCCCCTCTCCTACAGCCTCCTTGGCTAATAAGCCATGGGTTTCTTTCATTTTATCTCATTTAATCCTGATCCCCAGCAGAGCCTAATGAGCTGGATGGTGGTGCCCATTATGCAGTGATAATGTGTGGGCAAGGACTCCCTGGGGTGCCACTGACAACGACTTCTTGTAGAGAGTACTGAGGCAGGGGGCAGCTGTGGAGGTGCTGCTGAGGATCAGGCAGGGAGGTGTGGAAGGGCCCAATCTTATGCAAGGAGAGGCTTCTTGGATGCCTGAGTTGGTCCATAGGACTCACCAAAACAACAGGGATAGCCAGAGAATGCTAATCAGGCTCAAGCATCAGGACCCAAGACAATAACTGTGATGCAGAAAACACACAAAATAACCAGGCGCCTTTGTAATTAACTTCCACTCCCTTCCAGCAGTCATTTGGAGTTAATGGTTTCTTAATTCAGTGCTCATTTGGTGACTTTAATTTCCAATTAATTTTGCCGATTTTCCTCCGAGGCACTCATGGTGTGATAGAAAATTCCTGCATGGTGAAGTCCCCACCCCAAGGGACCTAGAGCGGGTGGCAAACGGAGGGGTCAAGCTGCCAGGAGTCAGAGGCTCCTGGGTTCAGGGAGTCCTCAGGAGCTCACAGGTGCTCAGGAAAGCCCTCCTCTAAGCAGCAACAGCAGGATCTGATAAGGTGGCATGAAAAATGAAGCTGCCCTTGAATTTCTCTAACTCTTGAGGAGAGTTATAGGGGTTGGGGTAGGGGAGGAAGCCTAGCCACCCTGCTAGAATTAAGAGAAGGATGAGGACCAAGGACAACACCTTCCCTTCCATCAGGCGAAGAGATGAGGGTTGAGAGGGCTTAGTGTGTTGGGTCAACACCACTAGTCCAACTGGGCCTGGGTCAGTGCATCCATGCCCAGCTCCTGCAAGCATCAGTGGCTAACAGCTCACAGCCTCCCTCTTTTCTAGAATTCCCTTTTGCATATGGAATCACCTTCTCTAGTTACACTTCCTGCCACTCCAGGAGTGGTATAGCCTCCTCCTCACCCCCTCCCTCAATATGAGACTGATCTTGTGAGCAGTTGGTGTCCAGACCCAGCTGAGACACATCCTTATTGAAATCTCCCTTTCTTTCTTCTATGAGGATACTTTCAATACATCCCATGCTCCTGAAGCCTTGAGCTCAGCTTCTAGGAAACCCCAACCCCAACAGCTCTTTATTAAACTCTTTATTAACCTCTTAGAGTGTGCCAGGTACTTTTCTGGATTCATTCCAGAAAGAAATTCATTTCATCCTCATAACAATCCTATAAGAGAGCATACTTATTTTGAAATAAGAAATGAAGACACCATAAGATTAAAAGACTTGCCCAAGGTCGACTAGGTAGTAAGTGCAGAATAGGAACATGACCCCAGGCAGTCTGGTTCTAGACTCTGCCCTTAAGATGGAGGCCATCGGTTTCCTGCTGCTCACAGGGAACTGATGGCCTCCATCAATTGACTGGAAGGCATGGGCTTGTAGCTGAAAAGCCTGAGCCCTGGGGGGTGAATGGGGGGGGGGGCTGAGGGACAGGGAGATCTAAAGCACTCGAACTCTGGTCTCCAAGGACCAGGGCACTTTTTAGACAGACTCTCCCCTTTCTCCTCTGGGGATGGTTTAAAGACCAAAAGCATGGTGCCGAGGGACAAGCGCAGGCTGGACGCCAGATTGTGGTGCTGACTGCGTCCTCAGCTCCCTTGTGATTTGGATCAGTCGTTCTTTCCAGCAGGCTTCTGCCTCTCCAGCTCTGCGATGTGCATGAGAGTTAGTGGCAAAGTCCTGGCGAGCCCTAGCTTTACAAAGTGGAAATGTGGCCCTTCCCAGGGGATTCCCCATCAGAGGGTAAGACTGTGGAACACAGAGGAGGTGCTTCCCACAACCACAGGCATCAGTGGCTCTGTTCCCAAGAAGGGTCTATAGGGCTACAAAAGAACCAGGGTCATAATGCCCATTTATGGAACATACGTCAACAAGCACTTATGGGACGTCTACCTATAGCAGGGTCGCTGCATGTGCCATTCATGCCTCTCCAACAATGTTCCCAACATTGGCCATCAGTTCATTGGCTCTTACTCTACTTGCCATTGATGGATGAATCCCATGTAAAGACACCTTGCCCCAAGTGCACAGTGATTTTTGGGCTCTGTGAGATGCTCACATTGTGCTCACGGGTGTTTCCCGCTATCAAATGGGGATGTTGGGGATGTGCGCATCCTTGCTGTCCTGCCTAAGACACTCAGAGATGGCCACTACCTGTGGAGCCAAAGAAGGGGACGCTATACTCGTGTGCTCCCCAAGCTGCTGGTCCATAGGAGCTGTGGAATTGATGTTCTTTGACCTTTATTGCTCCTCCAATGAAGAGAGCCCCCACTCTCTACCTCCTCGAGGCAGGGCTGGGGCAGGGGCACGTGGTGAGGGAGGGTGAACAGGAGTGATAAATATTTTTTCCTTACCCCTCACCCCTACTTTTACTTTCTCTAGACCTTAATGAGACTATGTCCAAGGGCAGCCTCCTCCTTATAGGCCAGGGAAGGGGCAGGGCAGCATTCCATCTGCTGTTATCACCTTGAGTCCCACCCACCCCACCTGTTCCCCAAACCTCAAATCTCAGAATGGTTCATGGCAAGAACTGCTGCCAGATCAAAGCCTCCACTGGGAAGCGTTGGGCCCAAGGCTTGCCCGGGGGTGTTGGAGCATGGGTGTGGCCGTCACAAGTCCCAACCCCCCCTTCCCCAGACTGTCAGGAGCTGCAAAGTCCAGCCAGCCAGGGCACGTGAGTTTTTTGTTTATTTTTCCTTAAGTTTTCTAATGCTGATTTTTAAAAAAAGACATCTTTGTCAGGCAAGACACCAACCTTACTCTTAGACCCAGGACCACACAGTGGTATGTCTTGCAACCCAGGGCCTGTTGCTATGCTTCTGGCTCATCTCACCCTTCCCATGCTATTGCAAACTCAGCTCTGACAATGACCCTTTCCCATTCAAAACCCTTCAGAGCCTTCAAACCTTGCTGGGTCACCTGGCATCTAAGGGCTCCCATGCTCTGGCTCTGAATCATCTTCCCTCCTCTCACAGAATCTAGTGGAACCTGGAAAACTACTTTTTCCCAAACCTGGCCTTTGCTGCCATACCCCAGGACCTTTGCACTTGACATTCCTTCTGATTCCCCATCTCTATTGTGGAAATTTGCTTTTTCCCTGGGGAACCTGGGACTTAAAAGAGACCCCAGCTATAGGGTCCTGACATCAAAACTACCAATGTTCTTCTCTCCCTGGTACCCATGCTCTGCTTGCTCCCTTGGCTCTGTCTCTCTGGATCCCACCAAGCATAGTTGAATTATAATTATCAGAGAGTTCCATGTCCTCTCATATCCACCTAGACCAGTGATGCTCAAACTTTGAGGTCACCAAATCACCTGGAAGTCTTGTTAAAACACAGATTACTGGCCCCTACCCTCAGAGATTTTGATTCAGGAGGTCCAGAGTGGAGTCCAAGAATTTGCATTTCTAACAAGCTCTAGGTGGTGCCAATGCTGCTGGCCCAAGGAGTACTCTCTGGGGACTGCTGACCTAGATTTGGGCTCAGAAGTTAACCTTGTATCTCTATCTCCCCTGAAATCTCCAAACTGCATACCCACTCCCTGGTTTGGGTATTCACAGATGCCTGTGGTTCCTGAGGGGATGCAGGGCTTCTGGGAAGCTGCCACTCAGAGCCCGGGGGAAGGGCTGGGGTTTTATTGTTATAACAAAGTCACTGACAAGAACATGAAATGCTCTTCAGGGAAAATAATCGCTGTGATCTCTAAAGTAGCATATTGTAACAATATCAATAGTGGTGATAATAATAGTAATAACATGATTATAATATAATGTCATCTGCCCTAATGTGCTAAATCCAGATTGATCTGAGCAATAGAAAAGAATTACTGACACACAAATGCTCGAAAACTCGAGCTTCGACATGTTTGGGGCCATTCGAGTGATGGCAATGGTGGCAATAACTATAATAACAAACACGTTTGCACACAGCTTCAGGGTTTCTAAAGTGCTTCTCGCCAGTTTTATTTCAGCAACAACCCCAGGAAGTGGGCGAGGTGGGCAAGCTTCTCTGCTTGCAACTGAGGCTCACATTGAGTCGTCCTATTAGCGTTCCCTCAGTAAGCATGTATAGAGCACTTCTTGTATGCAGGTCAGTTGCTAGGCTAGGATTGTAGATAAGACAAATTAAATATAAACTTAAGATAAATTAAAATGCAAATTAAATTTGGATTTCAAAGAAACCACAAGTTCTTTTGTAGTATAACTATGTTGCACAAATATGGCACAGCCATACTTACACTAAAAGAATTACTTATTATTCATCCCAAATTCAGACTTAATGGTATGTCCTGTGTTTTTACTTGCTAACTCTGGCAACCCTGCTAGGCAAGGAAGAAGGGGAATGTTTTTCACCCTCAAAAGAAAGATCACACTCTGGTAGGCGATAAAAGACCAGACAGATGATTGCTATCCATGCGATCAGTGGTGTGGCGGCAGCACTTCCTGAATTTGGGTGTGCACAGGAATCACCTGGGGATCTTGTTGAATTGCACATCCTGATTCAGCAGGTCTGGGTGCTGCTGTGGTCCCTGGTCCCTGGCCACACCTAAGGAACAAAGGTGATGAGGGAAGCAGAGAGGCTGGGGGAGATCAGAGGGGACTCTGACCTTGGAGGAGGTCATTGGTAACTGGTGGGCCTTGACTGGTAAGAATTGAGAAAGGAAGGAAGAGGCAGTGTTCCAAGAAGAGGGAGCACATTTTGTAACATCTCAGAGAAAGGAGAAGACCCTGCAAATCTGAGAAGGGCAGGGAGTAGAGTGTGGCTGGAGGGTGAATTTGGGGTTGCAAGCAGTACTGGATTCTGGCATCAGAAATTAATTAGATGGAGTCCCCGTCCTCACAGCCCCAGCCACCAGCCCATTCTATGGGAGGAACCCGGCCATAGACTGACCTGCCCAACCCAATATGGCCAGTGCTGAGTTGGAGGGAAGCCCTGAAGCCATGGGAGCCCAGGTAGAGGGTAGTGAAGCCTGCCTGGAGGTTGGGGAAGACATCCTGCAAAACCCTGGAGGTTCAGGGTCTTGTAGGTGAAAGATATATTTTTTTCCATCAGGGAAAAGAGCAAATGTTCCTCTAGAGGGGCCCCAGTGGAGATGCAGAAGGCTTTGTATGCTTGGGAAGGTCTGATTTCTGTGAGGGCAGTGGGCACATCTGAATCATCACTACCTTCCTGGTGCCTAGTGTGAGGCCTTATTACTGTAGGGCAAGAGGACACAACCAGATGACAACATAGCCCAGAGCCTTTCCCCCAAGCCAGTGCTCATTTCACTTTGTCTCTCCACACTGTGGTCAAACCGTCAGTGGCAGAGAAACTGGCTCTACCAGCAGACTTGGATTCACAGGAGGTGTTCTGGAATCCATGGTGGTTGCATGGTCTTAGGGTGCTTTAGAGCTGGATGGCAGTACTCACAAGGTCTCTTCTGGTCTTCTTAGGGGTTATCAGAGCACCTGAAACAGAATGCTACTATTCTGTGTACATTATTTCCCATTTTCTCAGTAAATAGACACCTGCATGTTAGCTGGGCACATGAACTCTCAGGACAAAATCTATATTTCCTGGCTTCCCTGGGTATGGTCCTGGTGCCTGGTTCTGACCAATAGGATGACCTGGATATAACCTGAGAATCGGCTCAGGTACAGTACAGGAAAGCAGGTACTGTTCTAGGTATTCCAACTGGCAAGGCATTTCATTGAGGGGATTGGGTACTTACAAAACCATTGGCAGGGCTGGAAGCTTGGAGGTTGTGAGATGTCACTAGAATTTCTGGTCACAGTGTGGAAGTTACAAATAAGAGGTCACTGTTAAGCTGGGCACAGTGGCACACGCCTGTTATCCCAGCACTTAGGGAGGCTGAGACAGGAGAATCACGAGTTCAAACCACCCTCAGCAATGGCGAGGTGCTAAGCAACTCAGTGAGACCCTGTCTCTACATAAAACACAAAATAGGGCTGGGGGTGTGGCTCAGTGGTCGAGTACCCCTGAGTTCAATCCTCAGTACAAAAAAAAAAAAGGTCACTGTCACAGCTGCCACCAGTTGGCAAGGTGATTGCCAGATGAGATTAAAGGATCTAGCCTCTGTCAAAGCTTCCATGGGCCAGAGGCTACAAGTTTGGTGTTTCTGCTTCCTAAGGGACAGTGGCCTCAGCCTTCTTTCTACCTTCTAAAAAGCAAGCAACTACAGCTCAGTGGCTAGAACCAGTCACATACAAAAGCCTAGTGGCCAAGCAATCTAAGAAATGCAGTGCTGAGCCAGGCGCAGTGGTGCATACTTGTAATCCCAGCAGCTCAGGAGGCTGAGGCAGGAGGAGTATGAGTTCAAAGCCAGCCCCAGCAACTTAGTGAGGCCCTAAGTGACTCAGCAAGACCCTATCTCTAAATAAAATATAAAAAAGGGCTGGGATGTGGCTCAGTGACTAACTGCCCCTGGGTTCAATCCCTGGTACCAAAAAAAGAAAGAAAGGCAGTACTGAGGCTTCTAGGCTTTGTAACAAAGTGAAAACATAGTGGGGTAGGAGGAAAGCATGCTAAATGCCACCCAACAGTAGTCACTGTCATCCCTTCCTGCCAGCTGGGAAAAGGACAAGGTACCAGAGAATCATAAATGTAACTTTTTCCTTCACATCATATTTAACCTACTCTTGCCTCCTGATCCTCTCTTTATCCTTCCCCCAGCCTCTGCTCTTGGGTGGAAGAGGGTGTGCAGACACAGAGAGGTGAAAGGAGCAGCCTGCACCCACATAGTAAGCTCAGAAAGGGATGGAGCCAGGCAAGAGGCCAGCTGAGCAGGTGCCCAGCACAGGACAGACTGGTGGACTAGCAGCTTCCTCTGGTGTTTTGGAGACAAGCCCCAGGTCACCCTGAAACCCACGGGCAGGCGGTAGGTGGGTGGATGGACAGCAGGCTGGAGGAGTTGGCAGCGGGCACATCCCAGATCAGGGCCTTGGGCCTCCGCCAAGGCTGTTTAGATGGGGTAGATGGTGGGGGTGGTGATTTACTTATCCTCTTCTGCAATGAGCCCCAGGGCAGGTGCCAGCAATTTGCCAGTCCTGAGTGATGGAGCCAGGGACCACTGAGTGGCCTGGAAGGGCAGGGACCCCTCAGGCCCTTGTGGCCATGTTCAGCAGCTGAAGGAAATACGAAGTGACGGTAAGTGACAAAATCGAAAATGTAATTAAGACAGATGGAACTAACTGGCGGGGATGATAAAAGCCATTCCCCAGGCTCTGATATTTAAAGAGAGGTCATAGGATGACCCCATCCTGGCCACACAGCCAGCAAAGAGGAGGCAAGGGAATGAGTTTGAGGATAGGAGCCAGTCTCTGTGGAGAACAGTGAGCAAACTGGGCTTCAGCTGCACTGAAAGAGATTTAGGTCAGATACAAGGATGAACTTCCTGGAGATGAGGGTGGCTGAATATTGGCATAAGTGTAATGTCATCTCCTTTTCTGAAGGACACATATATCTCTCCTGTACAGGCTTGGACACACGGGCCTGGGCAACTGGAAGTCTCCAAGATCTGTAGGAATAAGAAATAGCTCCATTATCAAGGGTGCACAGGCAGAAGTGAAGGGCATTTGGGAAGAGGACAAAGGGCAGGGGGTTCAATGTGCGCCCAGCCCTAGAGGCCTCCTGCTGGTAAGAGGAGGCTCCATGGAGGTGGATGTCATGATGTTTGCCCCTGATCCATGAAAAATTCTTTGAGGGACCCCTTCTTCTTCAGTGGTGCTGTCCCTCAGTTGGGTCTGGAGCACAGCATGAGGACTGTGCCCTGAACCCACAGAGGAAGCTGCCTGGCCTGGCATTCCAGAGGCTCTGATGGAGGGAAACCCAATGCCCATGGTGACATTCTGCCTGGATCTTCACAGGGAATGGGATGCTAGGATCTGTGGGGAGATTCATGCAAGAATCAGGGAGCCAGGCATGGTGGTGCATTCCTGTAATCCCAGCTACTGCAGAATCTGAAGCAGGAGGATCACAAGTTCAAGGCCAGCCTCAGCAACTTAGCAAGGCCCTAAGCAACTAAGCAACTTAGCAAGACTCTGTCTCAAAATAAAGGGCTGGGGATGTGGCTCAGTTGTAAAGAGCCTCTGGGTTCAATCCCCAGTAGCAAAAAAAAATCAAGCAGCTGAACACCAACATCTGGGCAAGCTTGCTCTGCCAACCACTACTGAGAGAGCCAGCTTAGCTTTGGTTTAAAGGATTGGACTGGCCAGCTTTTTTGGCCCCCATTCTTCCTACATCCTGTGCCAGTTCCCTGTGCTGGCCAGTGGGGCAGGCTGAGAAAGTGGCTTCTTTGTGTTTGGTGAGCTCCCAGGTTGGCAGGGAAGACTCATATTCCAATTTAAGGCAATCATTTAGTTCCCATTTATTGAGCATCTACACTATGTGAAGCTCAGGCAGGGCAGGGGATCACTTTGAAGCTGGAGATAATACTTTGAGTTTATACTTTCATTGGGAGTTGAAATCTACATAGCCATCAGACATGGGCAAAATACTTTACTCAAAGGGTTGGGGCTGTGGCTCAGTGGTAGAGCGCTTGCCTCGCGTATGTGAGGCACTGGGTTTGATCCTCAGCACCACATAAAAATAAATAAATAAAATAAAGGTATTGTGTCCATCTACACTTAAAAAAGTATTTTTAAAAAAATGCTTAACTCAAGGTGATGTGTGGTTCAGATGGTGAGAGCAGAAGAGCTGGGAGAAGGAAAAATTTCGTGTAACCTGGAATGGTCAGTGTGGACTTCTAAGGGCAGGCAGGGCTTAAACCTGGTTTTTTCAGGATGAGAAAAAATGGCTTGGAAGACTATAAGAGCCAAACACATCCTGGGTGGGCTCAATGTAGAGGCTCAATGTAGATAAAGACTACAGAGAAGGAGTTTTTCTGAACATGAGAATAGAACTAAGGTCCAGGATTGACTTTGAGTGACCCAGAAGATCTGAGGCCACTGCAGGATCAAATGTTTCCCTGTGAGAAGAGCTTGTGCCCAGAGATGGCTTACCTTCCCTGCTCTACAAGGTCATATATAGATCCCAGTGGTCAAGGATTCAGGCCTCTCTAGCCCTCATTCGTGGGTCTGTGGAGCAGGTTCCCCGGGCCACAAGAAATGAAACCAGACTGAAATAAATGATCCCCTTCTGCTGTGCTGATGTGAGTCCAAATCACTCTGCATCCCCTTGCCATAGCCAAGAGGTGGCAGGATGCATGTGTACTAAAGAGGGCCTGTTGCCTGTGCTTTCTCTGTGCACCAGGAGTGGGATGGTAAGCTCCTTTGCCTCCGAGGCCAACCCCACAGCACTCCCACCCTTGTCACCAGGGAAGATGTAATGGAGACAGGTGGATTCTGCCATCCCTGGACTATCTTTCATCATAGGACATGTCCTTGTTATGGATACCGAGCATAAAACAGGCCAGCATCATCCGGGAGATTGGAGAGATGCTCCATCATTTCAAGCACACCATCCATCCATCCGTCACAGGCCTAGCATTTTTGCCTGCAGCCAGAACTCTGAAATATAAGATCGGGATCTATCAGAGGTGTTAAGTCATAATTTATGCCACTCTTCTTGTAGGGACAGTCTTTCTGAAATATTTCTGTCTCCCTAACTCACCATTTCTACTGGCCCAAGATATTTGTGTCCACTTTCCCAACTGCAGCCCTCTTTGGGGAGTGTTTTCTCCATTATCTCCCCCAACCCCGTATGTCAGCCTCTCATCTTGGGGAAGCCCTTGTCCCTGACCTGGGAGAAAGGACTCCATAGTGTAAACTACTTGGTGATGGGAAGATAGGCCCCTATCTTGATTTTCTGCTGGATCCTCCCGGCAAAGGAGCATTCCAGGACAGTCCTTCGCCCATGACGATACCTAGAGGAAACATGGCAATTTCATGTCTAAGCTATGTATAACTTGGAGAAGTCACTTGGGTCTTTCCTTTCTTACCCATAAAGGGACTTGTGGAAGAGATCTATGACTTTTTCCCACTTGATTGAGTGATCGCAATGCTGGGAGAAAAACTTGCTAGGCAAGTGCTCTACCACTGAGTCACATCCATAGCCCCTTCTTTCCACTTAAACCTGGGGAGCCAGGGATCTTAGATGCATCAGCTCTCTCAGGGCTAAGCCTGGCAAAGAGGGCGTGTTCCAGAGTTCCAGAGAGAATTCAAGCCAAGTACTGAGGCTGGGACTATGAAGATAAGCTCCTAGCCATCCGTCACCGTGCAAGGATCCCCAAGGAGCTCTTCTTTGTGGGGGAGGGGTGCTGAGACTTCATTGCTGATCCCCCAAAATCTGTTCCCTCTGTTTACTTATTTTCTTCCTCTCTCTCTTTCCTCCTTCCCTCTTCCTTTCCCTTCTCATCTGACTTCTGTCTGCCTTCAACTTTGCCATCACGCTTTACCACAAACTATTTTATGCCACATCTTAAACTGAAATGTGAGGAAATAACTCTCTCTGGTTTAAGCTCCTAGTCTGTGGTATTCTGTTATGGTGGACCCAGAAGATGAATGCATGCCATTTAATGGTCTCAGAGCCTAACACAGTGCAGGTAGCAATGACGAAGACACTACTGAGCTGGGCACTGGACATCAAGGGAAAGTAACAGCACTCTTGGTTTCCTTGGTCCCCTTTGTACTTTTCTGCAGCTGTAGCTGGTTCTTTCCAAAGCAGGAGCTCCACAGTCCTTTCAGAAGAGGTTGGCCTGGGATAAATGGTGGGGGGGAAGGATTGAGAAGAAACACCTATCTAAATAATTAACATTGTTGTGACTATGCTACATTAACATATGTTTAACATATGCTAACTATGTTAAGAGTAGAGTGTCTTCTGATTACATATATATTTAATTTTTTGAATCTGAAATATATTCCTATATGAAATATATTCATAGGGTTCAAAAATGAAACAATATAAAATGCATATGGTAAAAAATTCTCTTTCACTCCATCTAAGGTGCATCTAAGATGCACCCAATTCTCACTCCTCCTCACATGAACTGCTATTCGTGTATTAGGAAGCCTTCTGAGGTGTCTTTACACCTATGTAAGTGCGCAAAATATATATTCACACCTCCCCCTATTTTCACAAAAGTTTGCATTCTACACATGCTATCCTGCTCCTTTATTTTTTCACTTGATGAAATATCTTGGAGATCTTTTTTTTCTTAATAAACTCCCTCATTCATTTCCACAGCTTCATAGTATTCCATTGAAAAATTTATTTATAATTCAAAATTCTCCTATATCCTATTGTAGAAATGCATAACATGGGAAATTACACCTAATTAGGTACCATCAAAAGGAAAAAAATCATTATTAACAAAATGATGCACCTTTATATGACTTTTGAGAATAGTTACCTTGGTCTATTAGGTAACTTTCTTTCCTTTCTTAAAAAGATTTTTTCAGTGCTGCTAATTAAACCCAGAACTTTGTGCTATGAGAAAGGCAAGTGCTCCACTACTGAGCTAAATCCCCAGCCTTAAGTAATTTTTAAAGTAACAGTTCCTAATTCTTTTTCTTCTGACTTTTTAATAACACATGTTTTTAGTTTATTTACAGTAGACTCTGATGTATTTTAAATTTAGAGCTTCTAAATTTAATTTTATCAGTCATGTATTCTTAAGACAGGTTTCAGTTACTATGTGCAGAAGTTTAATGTTATCGCTTTAATTTTTTATTTAACAAAATTAAATACATCTCATACACTTTTTAAAACATCATCTTGCATCCAAATAGCTATTGAATGCTTTACAGGAAAGCATACCTGCCTTGGGGGACATTTGAGATAAAATATCAATATGACCCACAGCAGTGGATCTCAGACTTCAGTTTGCATAAGAACTAGCTCAGGATGCACAAGATTCCCTGCTCCTACCTCCTGCTAGGATTCTGATCCATTTGGTCTGAGATTGGACCAGTAAGCTGCATTTTAGCAAGTTGATTCTGTTCCAGGCCTCCACAGTCTTCTCTTTGAGAAGCTCTGGTAAATGGGAAAGGAAGCAAGAGCTACATCCTACACTGAAAATTCTGAAGTTGTTGCAATTAATCATTAAATTTAGCTCTGAGGTTCCTGGCAGCTCAGACCAAAGTAGAACCAAAAGGATATAGTGTTCTCCCTGCCAGAACAAAAGGCCAGTTTTTCAAGAGATATAAACATGTTTCCTGGCATTAAATTCTAAGCAGAATTTATCATGGGAGCCATTACTTAAGGTACACTGAGCTATACAACAGGCAGCATCTTCCCCGAGTCCCATAGAAAATGCAGACACGTTCTTCATAGTGGCTCTGCAGAAGTCACAGCCTGTCCCCAAACACAGCTCAGGACAGTGTTTCTGAATGCCAGAAACCCAGCCCACATGGGCTAGAAAGGTAAGACAACACAGAGAGACAGTTTGAACACCTGTGACACCACAAGAAAATTCAAATAGGGGTGCTCAAGGTGGCAGGAGAGAGAGAACAAGGAGATATACCCCACTCCTGGGGCTCCTAAACACAAGGGGAGCCAAGGTCTCTTTTAGGTGCTTCTGGATTCCAGAAATGTTGGAGTGGTCTGTCTTGCCCTTCCCACTAGGGCGAGCAGAGAATGACCACACCAGGGAAGTAGTGGGCCCCACACCTGCTGAGGGCTTCAAGACTTCCATCAGTCTCTGCTTGGAGAGGAATCAGCTCTCTGGAGTTTGCACTGGTGACATATATTTTTGAAAAGCACAGATTCCAAGATTTTGTGTGAAGGACAAGCAGGCATGGGCTGAAAAGCTTATCCTTTCCTCGAGGGTGGGTGTCCTTCAAGCCTTCTTGGATTCTCTGACTCCTTCACACAAGGTTATTTTATGAGCAAACACTGGCGCTGCGGGCCCAGCCTTTGGATCTCTCTTCCGTCCCATGGAAAAGGGACCCATGAGTACCTCATTTGCTGATTCACACAGCTTTCCCCAGCCCAGCTGCAGGCTTGAGGCTGAGTCCAGGGGCAGAAGGAGCCCCAGCCTGGGCATGCCTCCATCCTGTGCCAAACTCCCCAAACTGCAGGTGGCACATTTTCCTTCCTTTGCAAGCAGAGGGGACTGGCAGCTCCTGCACCAGTCTGGCATTGTTTAGATGAGGATTCGTGCCAGAAAGGGCTGGGATGGAATGAAGAGGATGACAAGGGCAGGAAACTAAGAAGAAATGAACAATTGGAGAGCTCCTACTCTGAGCTCAGAAGCATTTGTTCATTCTCTCAATTACGAATCCATTCCCAGATCACTCGAACCAACACACCAACGTACAGTGAACATCCACCATAGTCGGGTCTGGTTCTGCCTTTCAGCAATCCACAGAATCTCAAATGCTCAAAAGGTGATTTCATTTACCTTTTACGTACCCTGTGAGATAGATATTATTTCCCTTACCAATGAGGAATCTTAACATTAGAGAGATTAAGCAACTGAGATGCAAGTTTACATGTGTATGTGGTAATGCTGGACAGCAGCTCTTGCTTTTCATTCTGTCATTACCTCCTCTTCCTACTGTGTGTCTTCATCTGTTGAATGGGGTGCAGCCTCCTGTTTTCAGGGTGGTTGTGAAGATGAGAGACACTGCTGTGATGCAGATGTTTGGGAAGTGGTTCAGGATGCAGCAGCTCTCATGGCTCCAAATCTATGTTCTCTCACTTCCTCACATGCTTGTTTGTGACAGGCTGCCATAAAGCTGGACTTAGAAGCTGGGAAGGAACAAGGAAATTAAGGGCTTGGGGAAACCTGGGAACTGTGGGAGGTTCCATCCCCAAGTAATAACTGAGCACCAGTTGTGTGTCCTCAGGATCGGAGAAGGAGATGGAAGATCCAGAACATACAACCCCCCCCCACCCTCGAGAACTATCAGCATGGTTGGAGTGGACACAAAACAGAACATGAAGTAATGTGGGACAGAGACCTGGCTGTGTGTTCACAGCATAGTACTTACAGGGACTCAGAAGTAGGCATGGGTAACCAGGAAAGGTCCTTGAGAAGGAAAACTTTCTCCCAGGGTCTGGATGGGTGAGGAAGAGATGAGAAGAAGCTCTCAAACAGGCCCAGCCAGCAGGCACCCTGTGTTTTGGAAAAACGTTATTTTGAAATAATTATAAACTTTAAGAAGTTGCAAAAATAACAAAATCATGCCAACTACCTATCACCTGGCTCCCCCGTAATGGTGTGGGGAAATGTGAGGATAACTACACAATATCAAAGTTAAGAAGCTGACATTACCACAGTACAATTAAGTATCTACAGACCTTACCTAGCTTTTGCCACTTTTTGCATGCATTCTTTTTTGTATGTGTGTATGTCTAGTTTTATATTTATTCCTGTATAAATCCATATTATCATCACTAAAATCAAGGCACAGAATGGATCCATCAGTGCAAAGGAGCTTCTTCAAGGGAGGGACTTTTTATTTTTATTTTTTAATTTTTTGTCCTGAGAACTGAATCCAGGGCTTTGTGCATGCTAGTTAAGTGCTCTCCTGCTGAACTACATCTCTAGCCCTTTTTATTTTAACTTTGAGACACAGTCTGGTTAAGTTGCCCAGGCTGTCCTTGAACTTGTGTTCCTCCTGCCTCAGCCTCCAGAATAGCTGGGATTATAGTCATCAAGGAAGTGGCCACCCCTGTGCACTGCTCACCAGACTGGGAAGTTCTGCCTATTTTGTCCTCCTCTGTCCTGTGAGGCCATTCCAGGGAAGGCAAGTTGGAGCCTGTGTATCCAGGGAGAGACCTCCTATGGTTGTATGTAGCCCCATACATAACCCTCTGTGAAGAGGCTTATCATACTACTTAGTCACAGAAGAAAAAATAAGCCCTAAAGACTTGGTCCTTCCAAGCTGAGGCTTGGACCAGCACCCTGAGATTCAGCACCACGGACAGGTCCCAGACCGCTGGCCGCTGGGAAGATAAAGAGGGTTCATAGGCAACAGAGAAGGCTGTGTCCTTCTCTGTGTCACCTCGTAATCTGGAGAGGAACCAACTCTGTGTGAACTGATCCAACCACCCTTCCACAAGGTTGCAGGACAGAGAAGTGAGAGGACATTTCAAGAGTGCAGATCCCTGCGTTCCATTATTCAGGGCTCATCCTAAGTCTTCTGTTGTGAGTCTCTCTCCTTGACTTCCCCACCTTGCTGGCTTCCTCTGAATTAATTTACCCAAAGATCTGGCAGCACCATCTGAGACATCCCAGAAGCACATCGTGTGCTTTTCTCTGCCTGCTCCCACAGATGAAGCTGCACCCCCAGCCAGAATGTGAGCATCTTAAGGCAGGACCAACTTGCCCTTAATTTGTCTTTTCTATTTTCTCCCACCTATGTAGCTCCACACAGGGCTAGGCATTCAGGGGCTTTCTGGAGGACATACTAACCAGAGAGTTACTGTCCTCAGCTTTGATTTCCTTCCAGAATTCTATAGTAGGCATCTTTTCTGTCTCACAGTGTTGGGACAGGGAACAGCAGGGGCATATTCAAACTTCAAATCATCTCCCAGAAGTCTTCAGGCCACCTTAGTCCCTTTTCTCTCATAATCTGTAAGTCCCTTGCCCCTTGGAAACCTTCATAATTGTCTTCTTTGTCTCTGGAAGTCTCTTTGCATCATGGAGTTGGCCTCACCAAGCACAAGGGACACTTTCCCCAGCCACTTCCCCCATTGGTGTCATTGAGAAACCTTGTCATTAATGCTGTGCAGCACCACCCTGTTGGTCCCTTAAGGACTAAAGGACTCATTCTTCTAGCTGCTGGGAAAGTGGTTGTTTGACAGCTCTCATCTGTCAGCCCCTCTGGGGTTGCCTCAGCTGAAGAAGGCATCCTTAGCTGAGGTAACACCTCCTTCCTGGGGCGTTCCACAAACCCTGGCTGGCCAATGATGGTTGGCTCTCCCAAACATGGGACAACTCCGAGGGGTCATCCTGGCTTCAGAGCTCCCATGGAATCAGCTGCAGCCTCCATTAAGCCCACATTGCTGCCTGGCTTCTCCCTACACACAATCCCACTTCCTTCCCTCTTATCTTCCTTCCCACTTCCTTCAATGCCTTATATAGGCATTGGTCCTGAGACCACTCTTGAATATACTCTCTGCACACTAATCATCTTAGCATCTGCTACCAGGTAAGCCCATCCTGTGACATCTCTACAATGCTAACCCTGTGGGATTAGGTTTCTTGCTAATGCCTCTGTCTATCATCTGGCTTTGAAGGCCCAGGCCCACCAATGCATAGGAGTGCTGCCTTGCATATCAATTGCCCCAAGTCTCCTGGAAGACCGTGGCCACCGCACTATCTATAACAGTACTCAGCCATGCCTCCAGAAGTAGATATTCTCTGAGGTTCCCAGAGAAATAGTGAAATGGACTTTGAAGGCAAGCAGTTCAGGGTTTGGGCCTCAAATCAGCTAGGTGAACTTGGGCAAGTTACCTAATCTCCCCAAGTCACATTCTCAGATCTGAAAGCATTAATGATTATAAAAACATCAAAGGTCCATTGGTAGGACTAAATAACACAAATAAGTGAAAATGTTTATAAAGCACAGTGCCTGGCATATAAATATGTACTCAATAAATATTCATTCCCTTCCCTTTTAATTCTTGGGGTACTTTCTAAGTGATTGCCAATTAATATTTTTAAATTGACCTAGTATTGAGAATCATAAGCACAGATGTTTAGGATGTTTAGAAAAGTTTAGAATGTCCAAAGGATGATCAAGTAGGTGGAGTAGTAGTCATTCTGCTTAACTCTCCCTGTATGTTAGTCTTGTTTTTTATGCTGTTGGAAAATTCTTGGCATTTAACTGAGATTCCTCATGGCACGAGGAATGGCAGGTGTTTTCACTTTACCCTAAGAAGCATGGAGCCCAGTCAGACCACCTTTTATATCAGGCTAGTGCAGAGACTCTGTCCCCTTAAGACACTAGGGCCAGCTCTTTTTTCTAAACCATGGGTGAATGATTGGAGAGGCGGTGATGCCTGAAATTACAGCTGCTTGGAACACCACTGGGCGCTGGCATCTGGGAGAAAGGATGGGAGTAGATGATCAGCCTGTTTGAGAGTTTTGGGAAAGTATAACTTGTTCCTAAAATACAGCTCGAAATATCCAGCTCTCTTCCCCAAATGCAGTACTCATCTGCTCCCTCTACCATCTCCCTGCTCCCTCAGCCTTACTTTCCTGAATCCTTTTCCCTTTCTCCCAGGCAAGCAGGAGTGGCCCTGACCTCCCCAGGGCTGGTGCCACTTTCTCAGCACCTGTTCATGGACCAGGCGTGCAAGGCAGGAGCTGGAGGGGGCATGCAGAGCCTGGGGCAGGAAGCCACACACCTGGTGTGCATTCTACTCCAGCTGGGTCTTTTCTGACAACCTTGGACCAGCACATAATGTCCTCTGCGACACCAACGAGCTAGACTCTGAGAATGCTGAATTCAGCCCCAATTAAAGGGCCATCTCAGGGCAGGCTGCCGGCACCAGCAGCTGCTATTCTGGGACTTAGAGAAAGCTCTGTCTCTCCTCCATCTCTCCTGCATCTCTGCTGTTTTACTTTTCTCCTCTTTCTCTCTTCTCCATTTCCACTATCTCTCTAGGTTTTCTCTCTGAAGATGCCCTTCTTTTCATCTCTTGATTGCTCTGTCTCTGTACATCCCCAACTCTGTGACTGGATCTCCATCTCCATCGCTCTTATTGAGTCTATTTGACCAACACTTATTTACACCTCCACTGCATCAGACCCTGACTGGGCTCTGGGGAGGAAGCAAGGCTCTGGCTCCTACTTTTCTCTGCTTCTCCCCATCCCTCTCTGGCCCTGCTCACACTGCCCAGGAAGCCCAGGGATTGCTTGTGAAGGCCAAAAAAGGATTCACATTCCAATTACCCCATATCTTTGGAATGACTGGAAACTGCAGTTTATCTGCCTCTAGATTCTCAGGTTCCCAGTCCTGCCTTTAGAGATTAGGGACTTCCCTCCTCCTCCACTATGATTCCAGTCTCATCCACAAAAGAAGGGTTGGCATTTCTGGAGTGGATCAATGTCAGCAAAAGCTCTAGGATGGCCAAATGGCCCAAAGTGATGCCACCCACTAGCCAGGCCCCAGGGAGATGTGGCCCAGAGCCTGCAGCATAGGACAGTTTGGTCTCACTGGATCTTGTAATTTGTTTTATGATTTGGACTTGAGGTCCTGTCTCTTTAGAACAACCATAGTCAAGATAGCCACTCTCTTAAGAGCCCCAGTGGGGGAAGAGTTAGGTTTGGGTGTGTGTCAGGTGGGACACAATAAGGAAGTGAAACCGAAATGCATGAAACAGAAGAAATTTATTACTTACAGGTCCCAGAGAGGGTAGGGTGTCAATGGAGGCTGATAGGAAGTTCAGAGGCAACAGGAAGTTCAGCCAGTGGTTGGGGAATGTGCATTGTGGGTGGGGTGAGGGGAGATCGTGCCTTGATTAAGTTCCATGGACCTTCTCCTTTAGGCCTTCCGTGGGGGTTGTGGATTGGGTAGTTTAAAAGAAACATAAACAAAGGAAAGAACTCATTTACATGGTTCTGGCATTGAGCATTAGTTTTTACCATGGTCAGCAGCTGTGGATTGTGTTGGGCTTTGGGTCAGTGGGACAAGGAACACACAAAGTAAATCACAAAAACATGGGGAGAGGATGTTTTAACTAGGTCAAAGGTCATGGGGTATGTTTGAGTTTCAAATAATCAAAGTCAGTCCTAAGAATGGATGCAATTAGATTAAGCAAGTTTCTGACACTGAGTCAGACCAGCAGGTCATCCATTTTGTTAATCAAGAGATTCAGGATTCATAGACAAAACCTCTTCTCCCTTTTCTCCCACTTATCCTTCTTCATGCAGGGAAGATGGCCTCCCTGAAGTATCCATGGCAGGCACCACACTGGGCTTGGGAGGACCTCTTATCCCCATCCTCTTTGCCTTTCCAATCTCAGTATCTTGATAGGCTTTTTCACTCACTGATTACCCAGTGTACCCTACCATTTCCTGCCCCAGCTCCTGCAACCATGGTTCTCTGTTCTGTGCTCTTGGCACTGAGCTCTCTCACCATGGTGCCTGCTGGCTGGATTTCACCTGACCTCTACTCTTTGACATTATATGTGGAGTATATTTGTTTGTTTGTTTTGGTACTGGGAATTGAACTCAGAGGTGTTTTATCACTGACCTACATCACCTGTCCCCAACACTTAAAAAAAATTTATTTTTGAGACAGAGTCTTGCTAAATTGCCCAGGCCTGCCTTGAATTTGTGATCCTCCTGCCTTAGCTTCCTGATTACTGAGATTGCAGGAATGCACCACCATGCCCAGCTGAATAGTACCCATTTGTGAGTTTTCTGAGGCCCTTTTCCTCAAGGACCCTCCCCTGGAAATCTTCCCTACCTGGGCTTTCCTATGTATAAGGAATAGGAATTGCATGGTAACTTTTTATATACTATTGAATTACCTTTAGAAAGTTAGTACCTACTATGTGCTGGGCATTTTGAGATAATTGCAGATGGATTGTTTTGATTCATAGATCAGCCTATTGAAGCTGATTTCACTAATCCCATTATAAATATGAAGGAATTGAAGTCCAAAGAGTTTACTCAAAGACAAGCTGTCAGAACTACCCTAGGAACCCACATCTCCTGACTCCACAATCAGGGCTTGCTTGTCCTGAGATACAGCTCCTGCCTGTAAATAAGAGGGTAGGTGAAAAAGCTGCTACAAAATACAGTTCTTGTTGACAGAATGCTTAATTTGAAAATTTGAATCCAAGGAGACTTATTGCTTTTCTTTCTTTCCTTTTTTTTTTTTTTGGTGCCAGGGATTAAACCCAGGGCCTTGAGTCACATCCCTAGCCATTTTTAATATTTTTATTTAGAGACAGGGTCTTGCTAAATTGCTCAGAGTCTCACTAAGTTGCTGAGGCTGACTTTGAACTTGAGATCCTCCTGCCTCAGTGTCCTGAGCTGTTGGGATTTTAGGTGTGCACCATGGCACCCAGTGTCCTTATTTCCCTTAATGGATGCTTGAGAGTTCTTCAGGCTGGGTACAAGTACTCTGAGCCAGACTTGGGTATTTGGTCCTTGGCAGAGCAGAGAACTGCACCTCCAATGTCTCTGGGCCAGGTGGGCACAGTGGGTGACAAGCCCTCAGTCAATGGGAACCTGGGGGTGATAGGAAGTCTTAGGGAGGACAGGATGCTCCCTGAACTGGTGTCAGCCAGAGACTCAGAGGTGAAGGCACAAGAGGTAGTATGTAAGACTGAGATCCACCTTCTGGTGGGAACAGGTCAGGTCAGCAGGGTTTCCTTTGAAGCTCCCTTAAGGAGCAACATGCAACTTGGGGCCTCCTTGGGGAACAGTTGTCCTCCCTCAGGCCTGTGCTCAGATGCCATCTTTCTTCAGTGGCTTTTTCAAGTTCCCTCTGCTCTTTATCAGCACACTGTCATGCCAAGATGTGCCAGATGAAGAGGAAGCAGGCAGAGTGCAGGCTGTGCCAGGTGGCTCAGCTCCAGAGGGAAGAACAGCCCTGCCCTGGTGCCAGGGGCCTCAGCAGCTGTTGTACAGTCAGGGACCCCAAGCCTTCCTGGAGGCCTGACCTCTGAGGGCCCCTGGCTCCAAGCAGCCCTGCCATTTGTTTCCTGGTTTCTAATCAATAGACAGCCTCCCAATGCCAGCCCTTAGACTGCAGGGGACCTTGAGTCCAAGTCGTCTCTGCCTGGGCAGTCACATCTTGCAGGTGACCAGGTCCTGAAGATACTGAATTACTTCGCTAATCCACTCCCTCTCTTATTTGGTTGCACTACTTCTGCTGGCTTCAGACCTCCCTCATCTCTCCCATGATCTTCTGACCTCCGGTCTGCCCCATCCACCTCAGAACCGCTTCCTGATGTACAGATCAGGCCCTCCAGCTTCGGCGCTCTTGCCTCCCCTTGTCCTTCACCTGACACCCAGAATTGGTGACTTGGCTCCTGTCAACCTCCATAGCCTTCTCCTCTCCCTTCCCAGTGTGTCCCCTGAGCTCAGCTACATGCACCCAAGGCCATTCCTCAGACATGCCCACCTGTCATTGTGTCAGAGCCACCATAAGTCTTTGGGGATGAGGTGAGGTTAGATGAGTAGGAATCTCCCTGCCTGTCCCTCACTCCATACCTCCCTGTGCTGTGCCTGCAACTTCATTGTAGCATCTCTCTTTCCTTCCCCCTCCCTCCCTCCTTTCCTCCCTTCCTTCCTTTATTCCTTTCTTTTTTGCAGTGCTAAAGATTGAATGCCCACACTGGGCACACACTCTGCCACTGACCACACCCCCGGCCCATCACATTCTCTTTCATAGTTATCAACCCATAGAGCTGCAGTGGCTCCAAAGGGGCTTCTGGCCACAGAAAGAGCAGACTCCAAGGAATCCAAGATCTCTCCCAACCTCTGCATAGTGCCTGGTACCTGGAAGCGTCTCAGGAAGGGATACCCTTTCTAGTTGTTGGTTTTGGAACAACATAGTACGATATGTTGCAGAACAACAAAACCAACAACAAACAACAACAAAAAGAAAACCCAACTGAAACCCAAATACCTATTTCCAGCCCCTACCCTGATCTGTAATATTTGGCTGCAAGGTAGGGGCTGAAAATAGGTATTTGGGTTTCCCCAGTCTCAGCCTCAGCCTGTTTCCCCATCTGTATAATGAAGAATTATGCTGGCTGCTTTCCCCATTCCTGAACACTGCTAAGCATCTATGAAGTGTGATCGTATCTCTGGCCCTCTGGCTGCTGGCTCTGGCCTGGTTCCTCCTGCCACTCCTCCCTGGCCCAAGTTGGGTGTTAGAGCTTCCTACCTGCCTGCAGCTCTGGCCAGTCCCTTGCATAGTGGTAGCTAATGAGTTTGTCTGGATGCTTCTGCCAGCACCTTCCACTTACTGAACCTGCCAGTGAGGATAATGAGGTCTTGGTGTTGGGGGTCATCTTTTCTGAAAGCTCTGCTGGGGCAAGGCTGGGTCCCTGACTGTCTGAGGGAGGAAGCCTGACCTGTCTTCAGGAAACACACACACACACACACACACAAACACACACACCCCTCCTCTCCTGGCAGCTTCTGTGGGCTAGTGGGAAGGAAAGGTGACTGGATGTATTCTCCTCCTTTAGAAGCCCCTAGAGTCAGGTGAGGAGAGGAGAGGAAAACGGGCCCATGCAAAATTTACCAGAGAGAAGAAAACCTTTCTACTCCAGCTTACAGAAAGCAAGGATGCAAGACAGAAGCCAGCCTGATTTGTGCTTAGAGAGCAAAGCTTCCTGGGATACAGTGCAAGAGAGGAAGCAGCAGCCTCTGAGCTAGACGGCATCCTCGAGCCCGTATCACTGTTTGCTGCTCACTCCAGCCTCAGCTCCAAAGATGCTGGTGTAATGCTTCTTGCTGAGGTACCAGGAAGAAACCTGCAGCAGAAGCTCATGGAGTCTCTGTGGCCATGGCTGGGGTTGTAGGGGAGAGGAATACTAGGTCACCAGGGCTTCCAGGTACCACCCATCACAGATAAGGAGAAATTCAAGCTTTGCTTCCCCCGCTGTGCCTCCTCCCCCATATGCCCCCTCGCTCCAGCAGAGAAAGCTCGAGGGAAGCGTAGAAAGGCTGTGGGTGGATGCAGAAGGGCTGCTCATCATTGCTCTGTTCTCACCCCACCTCCTCCCACCCTGCCCTGCAAAAGCTAGAGACAAAGATTAAGAGGCTGGAAGTTGGAAGCCACAGCTTCTAGTCTGGGAGTTTGCCCTTGGTACCTTTGTGACCTTGGAAAATCTACCTGTTCTTTGGATACCTGGATTTCTGTTCTGCAGGTAAAAAGTACTAATGCCCACCCTGGCAATGACCACAGGGATGGAAAAAACCTTTGAAGCCATAAGGCCTTATACACACAGGAGATATTTTCTTTACTGATACCAGAGAGGAAGTAAGCCCACTGTGCCTGAGGCCTCATTGTGGGGGACTTAAAAATGGTAGGCATTTTTTGGTCTAGGTTTTTAAAATTTATTTTTTATTTGTTCTTTCTAGATGTACATGACAGTAGAGTGTGTTTTGCCATATCATACATGCATAGAATAAGTATAACTGATTCCGCTTAGGACCCCGTTTTTGTCGTACATGATGTGGAGTTACATTGGTCGTGTCGTCATACATAAGGATAGGACAGATATGTCTGATTCATTCTACTGTCTTTTCTATTCCCATCCCACCCTTCCCTTCATTCCCCTTTGTCTAGTCCAGTGAAGTTCTCATCCTCCCCTCCCTTGGTGTGGGTTAGCATCCACATATCAGAGAGAACATTTTGCCTTTGGTTTTGGGGGATTGGCTTATTTCACTTAGCATGATTTTCTCCAGTTCCATCCATTTACTGGCAAATGCCATGATTTCATTTTTCTTTATGGCTGAGTAATATTCCATTGTGTGTATGTACCACTAGGTTTTGAGGCACATTGCCAAGGTCTAGCCTCTGTCCCCCATACCCCTATCTTGATCCCCAGCTTCATATTTCCCAGCCAGCAGTCCCAGCAGTCTCGGAAGCCATTCTGGACTCATCCTAGGGCAGCACTGTCAGGGAGGTAGAGAGGACAATGTTCCTGGGCTTTCCCTTCAGAAACTCCCCCCAACCCTTCCCTTCAGAAACTCCCCCCAACTATAGAGCATAGTAAGAGAACAGAGCAGGACAGAATATGAGCAGGAGCTGGTTTAGGGTACATAAATGCTCAGATAAGGGAGAGGGTAATGTAGGCTGGAAGATAGTAGGGACATGAGCTGGGCCTTCCAGGATGTACTTGCTGTTGCACTGAGCATGGCCTAGTGGGTTAAGATGGTTCTCCAAAGGGAGGAGAACAAAAACTCCAGTGTATGTTCTCACCCACTCCTTATAGTTCTAAGGAGCAGAGCCCCATGCATAGAAATCAATAGCAGTGGAGCCAACAGCAGCTGGCAGGGAGTTCAAGTGGAGGCAGAGGTGACACTGAGGCCCCAGGACCTCCCCCATTTCTGCTTCTGTCATAGCAGCTTTTGCTCTGAAAGAGAGAGCGCAGGGCTGATGAATGGGTGACTCATACACAAGTCCATGAGCAGCTGTCTGCTTCTGCCACAATGGAAGCCATTACCAGGCCCTGGAAGCACAAGGCATCCAACTTTCCATCAGTTAAACAGAAGTCAGAGAACACTGCTCCGTCCACACATCACCTAGGCCTGTCCATGTAAACTATCCCTCAGAACTAAACCTTCCACATCCACAGGCCATCTGAGCCACATGGGGCCTGTGGGGGCAGAATGAAGACTGTCACAACCAATGTAGGGATGAGGAAACTGAGTCCCAGGGAGGAAGAGGGGCTTTGCCTAAGTGTCAAGGTCCAGGATTATAACCTGGGCCTTATGCTCTTCAGTTCAGTTGGTGTAGACAAGCTAACCAAATAACCTAGGCCAGTGTAGATGAATTAACTAGATTATCTCGGGCCAAAGTATCCATTTTGGAAGAAGACATGTACTGTAGAGATGCAAGATAGCCACAGGCTGGGCACTGAGCTGGACACCACACAGTGTCTCATTTAGTACTCAAATCCACTCCATGAATTAAGTATCCTCAGCTCCAGAAGCTTGGAGAGTCTGGGCAGCTTTTCCAAACCTCCCAGGAGGAAGGAGCCAAGCCAGGGACTCAACACCAATCTCTCTGAGGCCAAAGCCCAGCATCCTCTCAGCCACCACCTGGCAACCCCAGACAACCATCTGCTCTGTCAGGAGTGGCCGGGCCTAGGAAGAAGCAGCTGGATGGCAGGACAGGAGTGGGGCCCTACTGCCAGCTCCTTGCTTCAGTATGGCTTCTCATTGCCTCTCTCAGGCCCAGGGCCAGAGCCTGGCTCCTCTGGAACTGGCTCAGAGAATAACACCACTAGTGATAGCAGTCATTTCTACTCTTACTGCTCCAGCTCCTACCCATGCTTTTATAGTTTTCCACGCTCGGCATTTCAGGCATACACTTCACATTCACCATCTTCTTTAATCTTCAAAACAAACCTTTGAAATGGTCCTTTTTTAATTCACATTTTATAGATGAGGAAACTGAGGCTCAGAGGAGTAAAAGTAACTCCTCGTTCTGTCCTGAAAGCTTGTATGTTCTACAGTCTACATGACCCACGGATTTCAGGTGGAAAAGAAGACATCTTCCCAACCATGGGAGTTGCCTGAGTGGAGGAGGTGAGCCCCCACTCCCTGCCTCTGTGGTGAGGCTTTCCTGGTGAGGATGTGTGTAGGGGGGTGCACACAAAAACGCTATTTATAGTTTCCTTTTTAGAATGAATATTCAATTTATTAAGGATGCATATTTTGAAACTTAGCTATTTTTTTAGGAATTAAGTTCCACTCACTCATCTTATAGTTCTATTTATAATTGTAATAACATGAGAACAAGACTTTCAATTTTTCTTCAATTAAAGTTTGATTAACTCAAGTTGAAAAAAACTAAGCTCCTTTAAACAATCAGAGCCATTTACAACTAAATTAAATTTGCTTAAACCGTTTCAGGTGCATTTAAACATTTAATATATCTGATTTTCCTAAGTAACTTAAATGTCTAATTAAACAAGCAAAACCTTTTCATCATGTACTTGAAAAACTGCTGTAAATTTATAAATTGAATTTATAAATAGAATGACTTTCACATTCTCTTAAATATTTCAATACTGTTTGCAAAGTTAGTCAAATTCTCCCATTCCTTTTGACTTAAAATTCCATGTCTACGGGCTTCTGATTGTGGCTAAGCTGGAGTAAGCACTACTCACCCGCCTCCCATCACTTATGAATGAAAACGTACAATGTTGTGTAAGGACTCTGAGGTAACAGCAAGTAGATTGAAGGAAAACGAACACTCAAGGAACGACCAATCAGCCGATGAGTTTCTTCTTTCTGTTGTTTTTGCCCCTCCCACATCTCCCAGCTTGGCTTCTAGAGAGCCCAAGTCTTGGAACGGCACAGTGGACCCAAACTAAAACAGCTTGAAGATAAGCCCTCTCTTTCTGGCCAAAGCACTGGGGCCCCGGACTCTGCAGAACAGAGAGTAAGGAGAGAATCCCAATTCTTTTACTCTCCTGAGCATGCCTCAAGAAAAACCCGATCATACCATACTCCAGTCCTGTTGGTGACACAGGACCTAAAACTCTGAGAGAAAATCCTTTCTGGGAAAGAGGTCCCTGTGGGGGAATTCTGTTCATTTTGTTTTCTGTCTTTTCTCTGGCTGTTTCACACTGGAGGTAAACCAGGTCAGGGGGAAATGTGTGACAATATGAGAAGGCTAAAACCCCAGGTTTCTAGCCACGGTCCAGAGGAGAAGAGCCTCTGGGAGTTAGAATGTGAGGGAATTCATGAAGAGCTACAGAAAGGAGTCCTTTAGATCTGTGTGTGACATCATGGACTTACGCTCAAGCTGTGTATGTGTATAGTGAACCAAAAAGAGAAGGCAAGTCAGAACTTGTGGCTTAATAACATCAGAATAAAATGTCCCAAATTACTGCATATACAAAGAACCAGAAAATCTCAACCACTCTCAGAGGAAGAGACAATTAACAGAGCAGGCCCCAAGATGGTCCAGATGATGGAATTATTACACAAAAACTTTGAAACAGCTATTCACTATAGTCTATAAAGTAATGAAGAATGATCTTGAAATGAATGGTAAGATAGAAGTTCCTAACAAAGAAATAACTATTTTAAAAAGAATCAAATGGAAATTTTATTACAGAAAATACATTAAATGAAATAAAAATTCACTCAATGGACTGAATAACAAAATGGAGATGAGTCAGTGAACTTGAAATAGATCAATAGAAATTGTATAATCTGAACAAGAGAGAAAAAGAATTGAAAAGAAGTAACAGAGATTAAGGGACTTGCAAGACAATATTAGAAGGTCTAATATTCAGCCGGGTGCGGTAGTGTAGGCCTGTAATCCCAGTGGCTTGGGAGGCTGAGGCAGGAGGATTGCAAGTTCAAAGCCAGCCTCAGTAATGTAGCAAGTTCCTAAGCAAATTAGTGAAACTGTGGCTCCACAAAAAGGGCTGGGGATGTGATGTGACTTGGTGGTTAAGCACCCCTGGGTTCAATTCCCAGTACCAAAAAAAAGGTCTAATATTCAAGTCATGGAGTTCTAGAAAGAGGTGAGAAAAAGTTTGGTGCAGAAAAAAATTTTGAAGAAATAATGACTGAAAACTGCAAATTTGGTGAAAAGACATAAATGTAAAGATTCAAAAAACTTAGTAAACCACCAAAAATGATAAATTCAAGGAAAACCTGATCTGAATGTCTTAATCAAACCACTATAAACAAAAAAAATAAAGAAAAAAATTCTGAAAACATCCAAAGGAAAGCAATATATTACATATAGATATGTATATAACAATATAGAATCACATATTACAACCAAAGTGACTACAGATTTCTCATCAGAAACATGGAACCCGAAGATGATGACAACATCTCCAAAGTGTTGAAAAAAAATAATTGTTAACCCAGAATTCTATATCCAGTGAAAGTCTCTCTCTTGAGGCAACATAAAGACATTTTTAGATGCATGAAAACTAAAGAGAATTATTGCCAACATGCCAAGTCTAAAAGAAGTGTGAGAGGAAATTCTTTAGGAGGAAAAGAAATTATAACTGAAGGACACTTAGAACTTTAGGAAAAATAAGAGAAACAAAAATGTTTGAATTTCCCCTAAAGTCCCATGTGTTAAAGGCTTGGTGTCCAGGGTGGTACTATTTAGAGATGGTGGAATTTTTATGAGGTAGGGTCTAGAGAGAGGTCCTTAGGTCACTGGGGGAATCCCCTCAAAGGGAATTATGGGACCCAAGTCTCTTCTCTCTCTTAATTCCCTGGCTTATGATGTAAGTGGTTTATGTCTGGCACATGCTCCTACCATAATGTGCTGCCTGGCTACAGTTCCAAAACAAGGGGGCCAACCAGTTATGGACTGGAGCTCTAAAACTGTGACCCAGATATACCACTTTTCAATATTAATCCTAAAAAATTAAAGTCAGCATACTATAGCAATATGTACATACCTGTGTTTATGGCAGCATAATATATAATAGCCAATTATAGAACCAATCTAAGTGTCCCATCAATGGTTGATTGGATAAAGAAAATTTGGTATATATACACAATGGAGTTTTATTTAGCCATAAAGAAGAATGAGATTATGTCACTTGCAGGAAATAGATAGAACTTGAGAGCATTAAGGGAAATAAGTCAAACTCAGAAATTTGAAGGTTGTATGTTTTCTCTCACATATGGAAGCTAGAGGGGTAAAAGGAAAAGAAAAGTAGGGGGTCTCATGAAAATAGAAGGAAGATCAGTAGAAAAAAGAAGAAGAAGAAGAAGAAGGGAAGGAAGGAAGGGAAGGAAAGGGGAGGTACTGGGGAACAAAATTGACCAAATTATGTTGCTCTATCATGTGCATGTACAAATATGTAATAACAAATTCCACTATTAGGTATAATTATAATGCACCAATAAAAGATTGAAAGCACACAAAATGCACAGATACAGATTATTTGAAAAATCACAAAACATAAAAATGAGCAAATGTTAGAGCCTTAAAAAAATGACTATTTAAACCTATAACACTGAACATAAAAAAGCATATTTATAGTTCATTAAACAAATAAAAGGTTTTATAAAGGCATAAAAGTATAATCTTAGGTTTCTAAATATCTATTAATTTGCAAAATGAAATGTGAGATAAAATTTACTAAAATGTTAACAATGATCATCTCTAAGTGGCATGATTTCTGTTTTTTAGTTTTAACAAATACATATGTTTTTCAATTCAAACTACTGTTTTGTGGAACTCTAACACATGTGCATTCTACTCCAAAAAATAATTAACATGAAGATTAAAAAAAATAAAGTATTATCAGATTTAAAAAGACCTATAACACGTTATTTGCAAAAGCTCACTTTAAACATAATGATATAGATAATTTAAAATTAAAAGAATAAAAATATACCATGATGGGGCTGGGGTGTGGCTCAGTGGTAGCGTGCTCGCCTAGCATGTGTGAGGCACTGGGTTCGATCCTCAGCACCACATATAAATAAAATAAAGATATTCTGTCCACCTATAAACTAAAAAATAAATATATAAAAAAATAAATATACCATGAAACATTAACTTTTTTAAAAAGCTGGAATGGCTACATTAATATCAGGCAAGGTAAACTCCAGAAGAAGAAAGTTTATATTGAGGAATTTTACACAATCAGTTCATGTTGAAGACAACAGTCCTAAGTGTGCATGTATTCTACAACAGTACCTCCAAGGGCGTGAAGCAAAAAGTGGCTGAACTGAAAGGCGAAATTGACAGATGCAATTAAACTTGGAGACTGACACTCATCTGTGACAAGTTGATCGAAAAGTAGAGAGAAAATAAATGAGGATATAGAAGACTTGAGCAAAAACTATCAACCCACTTGATAAGCCAAAAAAGTATACAATTATAAACTTTGCTCAACAAATGTCAACAGCAGAATGTACGTTCTTTTCAGATTGCTTCAATATAGAACATATTCTGGACCATAAAACAAACCTTAACAAATTTAAAATAGAAATGACAACAAAGTCTGTTCTCTGACTGTAATGGAATTAAACTAAAAATGGATAACAGTGAGATACAGTAGTCTCCTTTTAACCATGGGGATGTGTTCCAAGACCCCCATGTGGATGTCTGAGACCTCAGATACCAAACCCTATAGATGGTGTTAGGCACAGTAAGATATTAATAATAATAGCTAATAATAAAATAGAGCAATTACAGCAATATACTGCAATAATAATTATGTGAATGCGCTCTCTTTCTCTCTCAAAATATCTTATTTTACTGTACACAGGACATCCTGGACAGATGGAGAAAGACTGAAAGATTTCATTTGCTACTCAGAATGGTGCACAGTTTAAAACTTATGAATTGCTTGTTTCTGGAATTTTTCATTTAATATTTTCAAACCATGATTGACCACACCACAGGTAACTGAAGCCACAGAAAGCAAAACTGCAAAAGGGGAAGGGGGGCAACTACCTTGTCTGGAAAATCCCCCAACAAAGTCATGTGCCACTTAATGACAGGAGTACATCCTGAGAAATGTGTCAATGCGTGACTTTGGTGTGTGAACGTGACAGAGTACTTAGACAAACCAACATGGCCCTGGTCCTAGGCAATCTAATTTTATGGGACCACCCTCATACATGAGGACCATGGTTGACTAGAACCTAGTATATGGCACATGATTGTAATAGAAATTAACACACTGCTCAGTAATCCATGGATCCAAGAGCCACAAGGCTGAGGAGCTAGGAAGTCGGGCCCAAGGGTCCATCGTCTTAACCGTCAGGTCACACAACCTCTCAAGGTTTTCAGTGCCTTGAGCTAAAGACTTTAGAATTTGGGCTGTATTTATCAGATAAGCATTTAAAGATGTTCACACCTACGGCAGAGCACTGTTCGTAAATAGATAAAGTCAGGTATGGTTTGGAGAGAACACAGGGGAAGAGGCAGGACAAATCTGCCCTCTGCCCCACCCAGGAAGGACACAATGTGAAATGAAGAGTGGATTTCTCAAGATTTCTAATGAGTCATCTTAGAAAGGGGACTGTTCTTCCTTTTTCATAGAAGTCGTTTGCACAGTCTTTCTGAAGTCTATACATGCCAGGTGAACTGGCAGCCCCAGAGCAAGGAGCAGGTCTCCACCATCAGAGGAGGGCCTTCTAAAGACAAATCTTGTAAGAATGTGGTTTTCTAGGGGTAACTAGCATGTGGCTCTGAGGTTCCTTAACTTCAGTTTCTCATCTGTACAACAGGAATGGTATGAGTTCCCTGGGAGCAGGCCCTGGCCTTGGGCTGAGCTTCCTGGAGAAAGGGCTGGCAGGGAATCTGAACCCCTGGCTCCTGGTAGCTGCTGAGAGCCTTGTTGGAAGCTGCAGGTGTTTAGTTTTTAGTGAGGCTTGAAGAAAGACCTCAGCATGAGAAGGAGTGGGACTCCTGCCTTCAGGACCTGCGACGGGGGCTGGTAGGGCACATGAGACATCCTCTGCAAAGACTTTGATCAACAGTGGTGACAGGGATGGCTCCTGTTCTCTTTGAAGCAGCAGAAAGATCAATTCTCCTTCTCATCTCAGCCTTTCCACTCAGTCGAGTCACGTGCCTCTGCTGCTGCTTTCTGTCTGAGAAGACCAGAGCGGAGAAGGCAACGCCTCCCTGCCCTACTCCCTTTCCACTCTTGGGCTGAGGGGCATGAGCAGAATCTGCTGCTTTGTGACCTCTACTTGGCCTGGCCTCAGAGGTAAGAAGAAGAAGGGAAATGAACACCCTTGCACCAGGAAATAAGACCTTCCGTGACTCTTTCATCCAACTTTTGCAAGGATACCCCCTCGTCTGAACACTCCTTCTCTATTCTTCAAAGTCTGGCTTTAAAACCTCACCTTTTGCTGAGATCTAAAGACACTGGGCCAGGAGGCAGGAGACTGGATTCTAGTTTCAGGTCTGCCTTTGATTTGCTGTGTGACCTTGAGCAAGGGACTGCCCCTCTCCGAAGTTTCATTTCTCTATAAAGTAGAGTTACCGTGGATATTGTTCAGGGCTCAGTTTAAAACTGTGTGGTTAAGACCAACTTGTGGTCAGGATCAGAGTTCAATGTGGTTCTAGGTTGTAGAATCGTCTCTTTCAGAAGAATTGCCCCCGTAACGTTAGCCTTGCTGGCTCCCTTTTGTCTTGGCTACGTGTTTTTCTACACAGTCCCGTTTGTGCAAAGGGCTGGTTTGCTGGTGGACTGACAGCTCAGCCCAGGAGGAGTAAGAACGCTTCCCACCAGCTTGTTCAGGGACTGTAGAAAGCAGAGGAGAAGGTATGCAGGGTGAGAATGGAGAAGGGGGCAGGCAAGGGGGAGTGGAGAGAAGGAACAGGACAAATGTCCTGACATCTGTCTCTGGTCATGGCCACGCCAGGTCTGTGAGTGTAGTTAGGGTCAGGGGTTTACCCCACATGGGTGTAGCCTCTCCCCAGCTGCTGAGTGAAACAGTTTCAAACTCAGAGGAAGCCAGGGTCCTCTACTCGTCTCCTGGCTTCCAGAGACAAAGAACAGAGGCCACTGAGTCCTGCTTCTCTGCACAGACCAGATGAACTGACACTGTCCAAGTACCAGCTCCAAGAAAATCCTTGCAATAAGCCTCCTATGTCTGGTTTCCAGGGCCTGAGAGAACTCATCAAGCCAGATACAGACTCTCTCAGTCTCCCAGGATGTACAGGATAGAATAGTTCCAGGAAATGTAAAGAATAGTGAATGAAGTGGGAGAGAAATATTTCCTGTCTCCTTGCATCTGCATGATGACCTGGAGTGTGCCAGGTCAGACCTTCTTTCTGCCTCTAGGACTGGAGTGGGTGCTGCTGTGGATGTTCAGCATTCTCCTTCACCTCCCCAGTCCCAGCTCAGTGTGTCTCCTCCCATCACTCCAGGCACATGGGGTCCTGCTCTGCCCTGTCCCTCATGAACCCTGCCCTCCAAGAGGTCCCCAGGTCAGCCTTTCCCTAATCCCTCATTGGCTTTTTCAGCTTGGGATCTCTTTAAGGAAAGGAGTCATTTGTGAATTGCTGCTGTGACTAGCAAGTCCCCATGGTGCCATCCCTGACACCCTGCCCCAATGTCTGTATCTGTAGGGTGGTGTATTTGAGCATGTTTTGCATAGAGGTAAAGTGTTCTGGATTGATCTTGTACTGTGTTTGGGGAAACAAAAGGACAGGTTTGTTGCAGCATGTCATATGCACATTTGGTGGAGCTGGATACTTGTGAGCTAACCCTGAATCACTCTCTTCCCCCATGAAGCTTATTTCTAGGATTGTCCAGCCTCAGTCAGCTCCTCTGGTCTGCTGTGTCTACTGGGCCAGGTAGTGCGGCACTGGGTCAGCTGTGATCACTGAGGTTGCTGCTGGTCCTTGAACTCACTCAGCTGGGCATGTGGTCAAGGGCCCAGTTCTCCCTTCAACACAGAGGAGGCAGCAAAGCCAAAGCCAGTAGGAAGCCCCTCCAGGCAAAGAAGTGGCCAAGGTCCTCAAGGGCTCACAAGTATCCGGCACACACTGCCCTTGGGCACTTGCATCATTCTGTAAATGCCATGCAACATCTTTCAAGTCTAGGAGCACACAGTTAGTCATAAGAAGCAGGATCCCGTGCTTCATATTTACTCCTCAGCGTATGCAGATCCCCAGACACACAAAGGTCTCAGACACACAAGGTCAAGGATCGGCAGCAACTTCAGAGAACACAGCTGATCCCATGTTACTTGCTGCCTGGCCTAGGAAGCCGCAGCAGACCAGCAGAGCTGACTGAGGCTGGAGAACCCAGCCTCATGGGGGAGGGGGAGTTCCAGGTAAGTCTGGGTGTGTTCTGGAGCCAATAATAGCACAGGCAACTGCCGTTTATTTTGTACCTGGAATATGCTAAACATTTTACAGACATTATTTAAACCACACAACAAATCTACAGCGTACCCCATTTTCAGGTAAAGAACTGAGTCTGGAAAATTAAATGACTTTCCCTGGGCAAGTCATATAACTGGGCCGTATAACAATTAAGTCATAAGACTGGGATCTGAACCAGTTTGACTTTAAATCTTAGGCTTCTCTTTCCCCTGTCTGATCTACAGGTTCTGCTAGAAAGGGGAGAATGGAACTCATTTATCCCCCAGACCCACACTTACCAAACAAAGCTCTTTGGCTCATTAGAGATGAGCCTTTGCCTCACAAAAAGAAGTCATCTTCATGTCCCTGGACTTAGAGTCCAGAACTTCCTGGTAGAGAGTGGAAGTGGAGCAGCAGAGGAAAATGACCAGGTCCTCGGCAGAGTGGAAACACTTTTGAGCTTGGATGGAGGGAGTCCGCCCCTGGCGTTCATGGAGCCCTGTTCCTTATGTGCGAGGGTCCTGTGGCTTGTTCCTGTGGCTTCTGTGGGAGATGGCTTCATGGGCACTCTAGGGCTGAGGATGCTGGGAAGTGACCCAGGTGAGGCAGTCACCGGTGCCCTTGGACACAAACTGCTGCTCTTGCCTGCTCTAGGAGGCTCTGCTCATTCCCTTCCCTTCCAGATTTAAGTTGCCAGGAAAATGCATTATTTTTTCATTAAAAATTCATTTTGGAAGGATAGCCTTCCGAGATGTAATTAGCCACGTTATTTCTCTCCATTAGCAGTCTCTGGTGTTTACTGGAATTTTCTTGTCCTTTTTCCTCTCCATTTCACTCTTTCCATCCTTGCTACAATCTGGGTTGCTGCACTTCTCCACCCCTCCCCCAGCTACTTCTACACGCTCTGTTTCTGGACTGAGTAACTACCTTAAAATATGGAGAAAAGTCCTAGCCAACTCCCCCTATCCACAGGGCTGAAGGAACACAGTCCCTGGACCAGAAAGGGGCTCAAAGATGCCCACCAGTGCCGACAGAACAGGGGAGGCAGCTCCACATGATGAGAGATTGCTTGGCTAGTGGCAAAGCTGGGCAGAGCTAGGAAGGTTCCTGGCTCCCCATATCCTAGCTGGGTCATCCCAGGCAAATAACTTAATCTCTCTGAGCTTCTGTTGTCTTCATAGAGTGTTCAAGGATGACACTCACATATGTGAAGCATTTCACTTGAGGTATATAGCAGATGCTCAATAAAGGTAGCTATGGTTGGGATGTCCAAAGGCAAGATGGGGGTCCTGGGGTCTAAACGAGAGGGGATATGAGCAGCAGGAAGAGCACAGCCTGAACTACTCTGTAGTGTTTCAGGGGCCTGAGTGGAGGAAGAGTAGCCAGAGAACATGCAGAGCATCCTGGAGAGCTGGGCTGGGTGGGCTTGGGTAGAGAGGGCTCTCAGCTGCCCATGGCTAGGGGCCTCCCTTGTGGCTCCTAGGGTTTATCTCTGGCACCATGACAGCTGGCTGGGAGGTGGACTCTCCAGGACCTAGTAGATGGCCCAAAGTGCATCTATGGCCAAGCACATAATCCCTTGACATGCCATGCAATTCAGGGAACTTCTGGGCGGCTGGGCTGGCTTTTGCTCTGGGAACCTACACCCTCTCAGTGTTCAGAAGACAGCTGTCCCCCCATGCCAGCCCTCCTCCTGCTCCACTCTTGCTGGGGACATATAATGTTCATCTGTCTCCAGCATTATCAGAAATACCATGCTCCATGGGAGTGAGGGCAGAAAACCCGAGGCCAAAAATCTAAACTTATCCCTGTCCCCCACAAAGAGGGGCAAAGAGAAAAGTAAAGCTTTGGCATAAAAAATCACTGGCACTTGGCAATGAGATCAAAATCAAAATGCATGTGATTTATATCAAGAACTAGAGTGCCCCAGACGTAGACAGTCCTGGGGAAGCATCCTTTGAAATGGCTGACACCTGTTAGCAGGGACTCCATAGCATGGCTCACAGAGTTGTGTCGTGTTGCGTTGACATGAAAGAAACTGGAGTCAACTTGGTTTTGAATACCGGCCTTACCTGCTTTTATAATAATCTGATCCCTTAGGTTCCTGGAGACACACAGAGAAACAGAAACTGACAGGCTCACAGAATCTTAGAACTTGGGCATGGATGTTACTATGGGCCTTGTGGAAGCAGGCGACATCTTGACTCAAGTGTAGATCACAGAAGGAAACTTCCGTGGTGACTTTTATGGACAAGACTCAGGTGTTAGTAATAATCATAATGGTGACGCTGAGGATAACAATAATGACCATGCACTGGGCACCTCTGTGCTCCTGGACCACGCTGGCCTCTTTACATACATGGCCTCATTTGCCTTTCAGTTCCGGGAGGCATTACCATCCTCCACAGCACAGAGAAGGATGCTGAGACTCAGGGGAAGAGACCGTGTCAAGGGAATGACTTCTGTTACCGCCTCCAGGAAGGAGCCTCATTGTGTGGAGGATAGCAAATGGCATAACAATGCCTACTGCCAGGAGCAGCAGTCTCAGGGTGTCAACCCACTCCACAGTTGGCAGATGTCGCCAAGAAACACAACTCACACAAGCACTGGTGGAACAACGCTTTATTCCAATGGAGAGGAGACAGAGCAAGATCAATAGTAGGTGTCTGTCCTTTGAGGCCAGGGTTCTCAGTCTACATGAGGCCATAGTGGTCTGCACACACCCTTCTCGTGCTACAGGTGAAGGACCTCGTTCCCTCCCAACCTGAAATAGATGGAGCCGTGGACTTGGCCGGGTGCCACATGACGCACAAGCTTAAGCAGAACAAAGGAGCCAGGAACAGGGAAGCCATGATCCCATGTAAGATAAGCCCCACACCAACTGAAGGTCCTTATCTCTTGGTAGGGAAGGGTCTCAGGCTCACAGCCACTCTAATGAGGCTGAGCAGGGGCCAACAAGACTGCATGCATGAGACTGCCCTCCCCACAGCTGGCATCCAGATCATTTTGTTGGTAGAGCAGACTCTGGACTTGAACCTGGGTCATTCTGGCATCAAAGCCTATGAGCTTCCTTGCTGCATGAGCCTCCTATCTAAGCGGGTGAGGTCCTCCCCAGGCACCTCTGAAAGCTGCCCTCCTTTTCCACCAGCACAGCCTCATCAGCTGACAGACGGCCAGATTCATCAGAGAAAAGATGGGCCAGATGGTTGTCTCCAGGACTTCAACGCAAACACCAAGAATAATATATTCTTTTTTTCAGTATTGGGGATCAAACCCAGGGCTTCCATGCATGCAAGGCAGCCACTCTACCAGCCCCTAAAAATAATATGTTAAAACCTGGGGGTTTTGTGCCCTAAAGAATCCTCATGTACAAAAATTTGAACAAGAAAAACTGGGTTCCTACCAGAGATGGAAAAATGCATCTAAAGCCTGTGGGTGATTATGTACATAAATGAACATGGCAATAATGATTTAGCCCCAGAAAAATAAATGGACACTATAAAACCCTTTTAAGAATCTGAAAAAGAAGGGTGGGGACAGATCAAAACCCTTCTTGCTTCAGTGCAGGTCCTGTGATTCTGTTTGGATATTAAGCCTTTATGTGGTTACTGTGAGATTTTTGTAATATGCCTAAATGATGCCGGCTAATTTGGAAAGAGTTAAGACCTTTGATTTGTACACAGGGAGCCAGAGGTTAGAGGAAGTTCAGTAGATGATCCATATCCAACCACATTCGGATTTAGAGCTCAGATTTTTCCAGCTCCCTGCCTGATCCCCATCTGCTCTGGGAAACTTGTTAACTCTCCATTGTCTCCATTGCTAATATGGAGGAACAGGGGCATCCGTTACCCCGAATGGTAAGGAATGTTCCTGTGTGTCTCCTGCTCCAGACATTTGCCTTGGAAACTTCTCACAGACCTCAGAAGCAAGCCATCCTGATGTGGAAAGAGTCCCATTCATTCCACCCCTTCCCTACTCACCTCCCGCACTCCAGGAGTGCAGGGGAAGCAGGTTAGAGGGGAGAGGTGCTTAGCACCTTCCTAAATCAAGATGGAGCATTGGAGGGAGGCCGATAATAATGTGCTGTGATATGAAAGTCCTCCTGCAGCGCTGCGGGCCAGCAGAACAGCACCAGCCAATGAGACAGTGAATTGTGTGCACCGAGGACTTCCATATGGACGCTGATTCATTCTGCTAACAAGGATGTGGAAGCCAGAGGTTGACTGGATTCTGATTTCATGGCTGGGAGATCTGTGGCTCAGAAGGAAGGGAATATCCAAATTTGAGGTCAGAGTCCAAACTCCAACTTGGAGATCCTGATTCTAATTTGGTGTGTCTCATTACTATCATCTGCTAATGACTGAGGATGCCTTCTAGTTACATGGGACCTACGCAGAAGTGTGAGCTGTGCTTAAGATGGGGAACGGTTACACTGAAGCTAAGAGGAGCCAACTCCCTGGATCCACTGATGAATAAGGGGCACCTACCAAGTGCCAGGCAGAAGCAGGATTGGCACTGGGAGGAACAAGAACAAAAAGAATCTGACATTATCCGTGGCCTAAAGGAACTCGGGTAGAGGGGAGATGGCACCTGCACCAATCTCTGTAATACACACAGAGTGGGAAGTGAGATGAGATCCAAGAAAGCGTCATTCATTCTTATTTAAATAAATCACTCATTCAGTCATCACTCTGGCTAACTGTCTTAGGCTGAACAAGAGCCGGGCTCTGAATACTAGGTAAATGTAACTAGCCTCCAGAAGCTACCATTTAAATACTAAATCTGAGTTACTTAAGGAGATTTATCAAAATATATTCCTAGGCCCCCAGCCCAGACATACTGATTCAGAATGTTTGAAAGTGGTCCTCCAAAAATATGAAACATGAAGTCTAATTATTCTCTAGGTTTGGACACTGGTTGGGTGAAATAACAAGCTAAGGAAGTCCAGAGGGAGAGCCAGGGATAAGGAGAGAGGCTTCATGGCCCACCTCTCCCAGGAAACCCACTCTGAGCAGCCCAGCCCATACTTATCCCCAAGTCTGCTGAGTCCAACCTCTGTTGCACATGCTGCACATACTGCAATTTTTCTGGGTGACTAGTAGTTTTGGTCCCGTGATGCCCATGTGTCTCACCTCTGAAGGTGAGGGCTCCCATGTTCCGAGGTCATTGTGATGAGGGTTCCAGGGACTTTGTGACACACAGCAGGCTGGCTCTGTGCAAGTGTGGGTCAGGAGAGGCCCAGTTCCTCTTGGGACTGCAACTCATCTTCTAAGCAGAAGGACACCTTCCCCTGCTAATTAAGCCTCACTAGGGCTCCAAGTGAGTGCTGGTCAGAGGCTGCTCTGAAGACAGCTAGCAGGGGCCATGACCACCCTCTCTCCTGAAAACAGCCTCTCTGCCATGCTGTCAGCCTCCTTCATCCTGGTGTGTGTTCCTTTCCAACCTCTGGTTTGCTCTAGGGCCCTTCCTTCCCCCTGCTGGATGGCAAAGGCGAGACCCCTGAACTGACATAGAAAGTGGGACATGGGCGGTTGTACTTGATCTTACCATCAACAGGACTGAGACACCCATGTCTCCTTTTCCCTTATCTCTAATCCAGTGTTACTTTCTCCCCAGATGCATCATTCTAACTTTACTGAGTTTTAGCTTTGCCAAGGCACTCCTGAAAATGCTAGTGAATTTTCTTTGGTGCTTTTGCCAACAATTTTGGTATGCTGCCACCAGGTGGCAGTAATGCTTTTGTTAGTAAGCAGTTCCAAACCCAGTTAATAAGATATATCTATTAGAAATTCCCCTCAGTCATAAAAATTTTCCACACGATATTTTTTCAAAAAAAAACACAACTAATTATAATGCCCTCCACCAATCTCAAGTCTCATTAATCATAGTGACTAAGAGAGTGATGCATAAAAAAAAATGCAAAATGGGCACCTCTTTCCCCGGGTTTTAAATGCTATTGCTTTACTGCAGATTATCCCCAGGTCTTGATTTGAATGTTTTATGTCTTTCTTCAGTTCTCTGAATTTAGGGAGGGCTAATAATAATAATATAAGCTGTCATACAGCATTTATCGTGTACAATGACTATCCTAAATGCTTTATGTATTCATTCTCACCATAGTCCTATGAGATGGATGATGCTGTTATCTTCATTTAATAAATAAGAAAATGGAGGCACAGAGACTTAGAAACTTGCTGACAGTCACACAGCTAGTAAGTGCAAAGCTGGCATTTACAGCCATACAGTGGGCTGCAAAGTTCATCTCATTCACCAGGGAGTCTCCAAGTGTGGAGATGGTCACTGATGACAACAGGGAAGGTATCTGTGGGGTTGGGGCAAGGTGTCAGGGTCAACCCTGCTTCCCAAGGGTAAGCCAATGTCAATTTCTCTGTACCTTCTTGGCCTTCTACATCCTGTTTTGATTCAGAAGAGACAGCATTAAAGAGTTATTAAAGAATGTGATTCTCAATCCAACCCCATCAAACACAGTGAAATTATTTGGGGCCTGTGTCTCTTACCTTTTGTTTCTGGTGCTGTTTTACTTCCTAATGTCATTCCTCACATGGTCTGTGGACAGCATCACCACCAATCACCTGGAGGCATCAGGGTTGTGTCATCTTAGGCCACGCCCTGAACTTTCTGAATCAGAATCTGCAGGTAGAAAGACCCTCAGCTGGGCGTTGTGGCATATGCTTGTGATCCCAGTGACTGGGGAGGCTGAGGCAGGAGAACTGCAAGTTTGAGGCCAGTCTGGGCACTTAGCAGGACCCTGTCTCAAAATAAAAAAAGGGCTGGGGATGTAGATCACTGGCAGAATACTCCTAGGTTCAGTCCCCTGTACTGAAAACAAACAAACAAACAAATAAATAAATAAAGAAGGCGCCCATGTGATTTGTATGCAAATTTACCTTGAATCACATGTGTACATATTCAGGTATCCAGGGAAGTTGAGAGTTTGAATATTAGATCATCTAATCAGCTGTTGTACTCTGCGCATCTATCTCCAATGTGACATTCAAGATCCTCTTCTCTTGAACAGGAGGGAACACCCAAAGAAAAGAGGAAGCTTTTCCTACTCCAACACAACCCCGAACTCCTACTTATTATCTTATAAACACTTTGAATTGCTTTGCAGGCAGGGCATTTACCTCCCCTCACACACACACACACACACACACACACACACAAGCACACACATACAGGCGTGAGCACACGCACATGATACACACACAGCTTATCTAAACTAGAAACTGTTCCCTGTGAGGAACTATTCTACATTTCCAGGAAAGATTAAACTGGAGCACATGAGTATGTTTAATTAGTGCATATCTTGTGTTTTTCCACTACTCAAGCAGTTTACATTATTATAGAAAATTTTGAAAGTACAAGAAAAAGGAAAAAATATTATATTCCTATTACTCAAAGCTTATCACTGTTGTTTTTTGACATAAGGGATGTTTGTGTCATTTTTTCCCAAATAATTTTTATAGTGGTTAACAAATTTTGTATTAGAGGTGATATAGTTTTTATAATATGTGACATAATACATAGGTTGTACTGTGGTAGTACTATGGAGTACAGTACACAGACTATTGAATGTCTAATTCCATATTTTCCTTTTCTCTTTTAACATTTGTATTTTTCCAGATGATTATTCATTCTTTGTGAACCTCTATTTATGTGCCTCACAGTATTCCATTGTGTATATAAACCATAGTTTACTTAACTATTCCTTTATTGCAGCACATCGAGTGCTTGTCTTTTCATTTTGGTAAGTAATGTGCAATGAAAATTATTGTGCATACAGGATTTCTTTCTACTTATTTTCAGTAATTTCCTCATGAGTCAGAAGCTGTGAGCTTTGATTTCTATTGCAAAGTGCAGAGCATGTCATTTAAAATTCACTTTGAATGAAAAGAAAAGCCAAAGGCCCCTCACAGAGGGCTGAACTGCTTGTCCTCGCCAGGTGAAAAGAAAACCTCCCATTGACAAGACGGAATGGGATAGCTTCTTCGACGAGAACGGTCACTTGGCCAAGTCACGGGACTTCATTTGTGTTAACATCCTGGAAAGGGTATGGTCCCCAAGCTACCTTTGGCCTTGCCCTGGAACTGTGGGACAGATGGGCAGGGGGCTGGCATGGTGTTGGTTGGAACTCTTTGGCAGGGGTCCCACCTCCCAACCCCACCTCCCATCCCCAGGGGCTGCACCCCTTCGTGAGGACGGAAGCCTGGAAATTCCTCACAGGCTACTACTCGTGGCAGAGTTCCCAGGATGAGCGGCTCACGGTGGACAGCACAAGGAGGTAGAACATTCCAGATCCTCTGTCAGAGGAGAGTGGGTGGTGCTACAGGTGGCAGGCACTGCCCGCCCTAGCCGGCAGATTCAGTCTTCTTCCCCTATTTGGACTTCTCATTCTGAGAGACAAGACCCCACCGCCCCATGCTCCCCTCCCACACTCCCCTCACACAGCAGGTGCACCAAGTCTGGGCCAGCACCTCTGCAGTGACCAGTCCATCAACTCCAGGCGTGGGCTTAATCCCAGCAATTCTTCTCATGATCCATTCCCTCTGATCCATCCTTTCCTAGGCTTGTGCTTAATACCTCTGAAGCAGCCCTGGCACTGCTTTTCCCATCTTCTTTCCTGGCCCCATCCCTGCCCCCACCTCCCAGCCCCATGGCTGTGCTGCCTCCTGGGTCCAGGCTTTCACCTCCCAACCCATGCCCACAACTCCCACCCCCCGCCCCAGTGCCCAACAGGAGATTTAAGAA